>OMLC01043853.1:12342-24244 GCA_900302585.1 Regalecus glesne
GGGCCGGGTGTGTGTCAGGGGGGTTCCAACCACAGCTAAGCCCAGTCTGTAGCCCTTCTTAATACCAGCCCATGTGATACCCTCACAGGGGCATGAAAGTAAGCAAGCATGGAACTCGAGTTTGACCACCCCTGCTCTGCAAGATTTGGGTTAAAAAAAGTGTTGACCAACTGAGCTGCGGGTCCATGTGTTGACTTAAGAGTGAAGGGGAGATGGATGCTTCGCTTTATGAGGGGGAGGCCTCTCTGAGCATGTCCTGTCAGTTAATGCTAACTGTTACATGCTGAGCCAGAGGGCCACCAGTCAAATTAAAGATGCAGACTTAGGTTTAAAAAAGTCGACCAACTGAGCTGTGAGTCCATGTGTTGACTTAAGAGTGAAGGGCGGATGGATGCTTCACTTTATGAGGAGGAGCCCTCTCTGAGCATGTCCTGTCAATTAATGTTAATGCTACATGCTGAGCCAGAGGGCCACCAGTCAAATTAAAGATGTATTCGTACTTTCCAGTTAACCCAGCCTTAGCATGAGAATGTGAGTGCAGTACTATTGGGCCAGGTCCTCGATTCTTTGGAGAAATGTATGCACACGCATACACTTGCACAGAAACATGTACACGCATATGCATGAACACACACCCACATACACAGGCACACAGTGAACAGGTCTGGAAGAAAGAAAGGAAAGAAAGGATTCCCTTATCAGTCCCGCAAGGGGAAATTTGGATTTCTCTGCATTTTTGACCCAACCTATATTGTATAGGAGCAGTGAGCTGCCAACATATGGCGCTCGGGGAGCAGTTAGGGGTTAAGTGTCTTGCTCAAGGACACCTCGACATGCTGTATGCAGGACCGGGGTTTGAACCTGCAACCTTCCGATTGCCAGACGACCGCTCTACCCACTGAGCTATGCCGCCCCTTGTGAAGTGAGTGATAGGCCAACCAGCTGCCTGGGACTTGGGTTCTGGATACTGGAGGGAAGGCTGATGTGTTCCTGAGAATCTAAGTAGCATTAACAGATGGAGGTCACCACTGGGCACTGTGGCTAAAATTAACCCAAAAGCTTTGCATGAATTAAGATGGGGCCCTAGGCAGGGCATGTCTCTCCCAGAAAATTGAGCTGAGAGTCAGGCAGGGCGTCAAAGGATGGGATGGACCAGACCGCAGCTGAGGACTGGTTTCAGAGGCCCAGCAGGGTCTCTGCTGTCTCAGCACTGCTTCCCCAGCTCCTTCGAGGTTCAGAGTGAATTTACATGGCACTTTAAACCTTGGCAAATGTGATTAACTCCTGGCAACACACAGAATGATGATTAACTTATTCTCTTGCCTCTCCATACCTTCCCTTGTGCTTCTTGCATCTTTGTCAGCCAATCAATAAGCTATTATGGCTCCAAACAGTGAGGCAAATTAACTTATGGCCCCACCTGCAGAGTTAGCGTTATCCACTAATCCCATCGATGGGGTAAAATGAGCAGAGATGCAAAGGCCAGGTCCTGAGATCATCCACTGCCACACCTTGGGGAGTGGTAGCAGGGCAAGATGTACTAGACCAATTCAGACTAATGCATAAGCCTTTTCACAGTAATACTAGGTCTGCAGTAAGAAAACGTGTTTGCATGGAGCAATGTGGCTACCAAAAATATGGTTCATAAGAGAACTGAAAAAATATATTGATCTACTTTTAGCAATGAGAAGACCAAAGAAGAAGCTATATCTGGAAAGTTTATAATCCCATCCATTGGATTTAAGTCAATTGGCTTAATCCAGTTGCTTTACTAATGGCCAATTAGAATATTATACTAGTGTATGGCGTCGATATACAGAGTGAGAGTGTATGTGTGAGAGACAGCCACACATATAAAACAGTAATACAGAAATAAAACAAAGATAATACAGGGGGTGACATAGCTCAGGGGATAGGATGATCATCTAGTAATCAGAGGATTGGGGGTTTTTCCTTACGGAGAGTGTATTGAGGTATCCTTGAGCAAGACAGTGAACCCCTAACTGCTCCCTAGGTACTATAGCTGCTCACTGTTCCTATAGATTGGGATGGGTTCAATGCAGAGAACATATTTCATTGTCTCCATGTACAATGACAGATAAATAAAGCTTCTTCTGAGGAGAAAAACAGAGAGGGGGGCAAATAGAAAAGCCCCCCCCTAAGCAAAACAGCAGCACCATAGACATGCAATACGGAGCCTCAGTGATTCAGATAACATTTCAAAGTTATCCAAGGCAACATTGACTTCTGTCTGAATTCTGAAAGGACCGCATCTAGTTGTCTCCTGTTACTCATGACGTTTCCCAGTCCATCCTTTATTCGACACTTCTCAGTATACGGTTACAGAGATGTTCTTTTGTGTCCGTGGCACTCCCTGTTTAGGAAGGTCACGCTGCCACAAAGAGAGGGTGAGGGTGTATCTCTCTAATTCTCTTCCCAGCAGAGCAGCAGCTCTCCTTATGGTCCTAATTAGGCTATTTTGCATGTTTACATACACTCCATCGAGAATGATTATGTTCACCACACATGTAGTTCAGCCTGAGGCACATAAACAACATTCTTCATTTTAATAGGATGAGACGGAGACTTCTACGATTAAAACAAAGCATTGTGGGCATGAGCTGCAAACTTTCGGTTTCATTTACTTATGCTTTACTTCCTTTACTGTATGTCTGGCCCTTTTTGTCTCCTTCGTTTTTGCCATATAATTGCTATTGTAATGGACTGGGCCCAAACAGTTGTAACATGCCCCCTAGTATGCTGAATGTGCGGGGCTTACAAGTGAGCTGCTGGCATTATGGAGAAGTTAGAATAACAACTGAGTTCATATGAGAGCTACATGGTGATAATGAGGAGCTCTCAGTCCCATCAGTCCTATTTTAGGATGTGCCCTGGTGTCCATGACATGACAAGGAGAAACTCATTTTCTCTCAATTGTTACTCTAATGATCAGATTAGCTACCACAGCAACCAAGGACAATTAGATGACAATCGAATGCGATGATGCATTCTCCCGCTGGCATTTGTCAGTGACAGATAACAGAGCATCGACTGTTCACAGACAGGAGTAGCAGACTGCATTTCATATGCCAGACAGCACAGGCCAGATCTTTATCAGTGTTTTGGTCTACTTGTTACCTCACTAGCTCTTCCTCTTGGTCACGCTGTAGGATCAGCAACATGCTACCTCTATGATAAAATTTCATTTCTTTTCTCGTTTTGCCTCTCCCTTCCCCTCAGCAGGAGCCTTGATGACACAGCATGTCAGATGTAATGCTTTTCTCTTGTCCTCATCTCTGGCTGTTTGTACCTTTCTCTGTCATATTTCTACCGGTGTCTCTCTAAAAACAGTCATCTCTCTGATCACATCTCGAACCACTGTTCACTCCCACTTTACACGGACTTATTTAACATGTCTAGATAATCACCAAAAAGAGGTGAAGCAGTTCAAATGGATCAGAAGTTTATTTGGAAATGTTTCGTCACTCACCGGGTGACTTCTTCAGACTGAAGAAGTCACCTGGTGAGTGACGAAACATTTCCAAATAAACTTCTGATCCAGTTGAACTGATTCACCTCTAATTTGTGATTTCCATACCTGGATTATTGAGCAAGCATCAAGACATGTCTAGATAAGTTTCTCAAGTACGCGTAAACTGACAGAGACCGAGAAACATCGAATGGCTACAACATGTTGGAAGGGCAGATCTATCAGATAAGGGGCATGATAGCACAACTCTGACACATAACTTGTTTTCAGTTTTATCTATTTAAGAAACACCACGGGAGCCAGCTTCACTCCCTCTGTTCAGCTTCACTCCCTCTGTTCAGAATTCTAAACATGTCTTATTGCCTGCCAATCCCCTATCAACCAGGAAATCCATGCACACACACATACACACATACAATGTGTGATATAACTTAAATGTTGTCATTCACTTGTCTTGAAAGCTGCATTACAGTCAATGCATACCTTTTCTGAACTCATTAGACTGAGCTGAGTGAAATAAAGAATGAATGCCTCTACCTGCTAAGTCGTCAGGTCCACATTACTAATGCTCTTTCTCAGATTTATCTTATAATTACACCAATAGTTAACCAGCAAATATTGTCACACCGCTGACATTGAGGTCATGAGTCACAATGTACTGAGTCAATATTTTGGATTTGTCGATGTTGCCGTGACAGAGTAAGGTGTGGAGCAGCACTTCAGAGTTGCCCTCTACATGCAGGACAGATAAATTTGTCCACACCCTAAGCGACGCCAGACGGAAAGGACTTTTAATGATCCTTTGTTCTTAGCCTTTTGCACATGGTTTTAACTGGTGTTTTTCAAATTTGCTTTGATAAATGGGTTGTTGCACCCTCAGTGACAGTTGACCCCAGCTAGGGAAAAAGACACAGACCTGTTGACTGAGAGGTAGAGAAGAAAGCCGTTGGCTTGGGTCACACCAGGAGAAGATCTTGCTGCTTTGTGGGCCGGCAACAGTGAAGGTGGTGCCAATCAATTTGGAGGGGCAACAGCCCCTGCCCAATTCAGTCCTAACTGGTCAGTTTTCTCCATCCCCACTGGGAGATTTGATGTCTTGCCCAGTGGTTTTTTAGTCCAGCTTTCCCGCGATGGGGATGTGACCACCTCTCCCAGTGTGCAAGGGTAAATGGTGGGTAGCCACCTCATGAAGGGGTCATTGTCAAGGGAGCTGGGCCCTCCAGAGGGGAGGAGTGGAAGATTGAAGAGAATGTCTCCAACAATGGCCTGTGAGGAGAATTTGCTGGTGGCTATCCAAGTGAGTTCTGGGAACCCTGCGTCAGAGTCTGGACTGCTACCCACTCTGGGGGAGAAGAGGAGCAGCAAGGCACTGTCTTCCTACAGTGCTTTCGGAGGGGAGGTTTGGGATGGGGAATGGTGGGGTAGGCTACAGCCTCAGAGTGAGGGGGGAGGAATGTGGCTGAGTTGGGTGTAGAGCAGCTGCCTTGAATTGGTCTAATTAACTCAGGACAGATAAATTGGTTCCACGCCCCAAACGAAGACCTACTGAAATGACTTTTAATTGAACGTTTGTTTTTTGAACGTCTCATTCACATGGGTTGAACTCTAGTCTTTTGAAACGTTGCTGTAATAAATGGGCCATTGTGCTCTCATTTACGATCTATGTCCATGCGTCAGTGCAGGGGAACCCAGGTAATGCCAGCCTATTGCTAAAATCAGCCAGCCCACATACAGTGGGTCACCATCGTACCATAGCAGACATTTCTGTTTAAGAACATTTATACGCCACATAAGTCCTGATATATTTGTATCAGAGAGAGACTTCACTTTTTCTGGAGGTAAAGCACCACATAGATTTCCATCCATCTATCACAGCTACCACATTCCTCTGGCTGGTAGCTGAACATTTCTCCGCAGGTAATCGAGAAAGTCCAACACAGGAGAGAGGATGGAGAACCAGACGCATCAAACTTTGTGCAAACTCACCACAAGTGGACTCCTTGAGCCCAGTTTTCTTACTTTGCCAAAATGTTGGCTGTCTTCAAACCCCTTAATCCTCTCTAACTCCATCGTCTCGGATCGGGGAGCCTGATAGAAGGTTTCAAGTTAGGGCTTAACCCAGGTTTAATAACTAGAGCATGTCCACAGAGCAGAACACCCATCATATGACCAGACATCAGAATGTAGGCACGTACACATGCACTGACATACGTATGAGAGTGTGCACCTCACACACACACACGCACACGCGCACGCACACACACACACACACACACACACACACACACACACACACACACACACACACACACGGTCAATAGAACTCCATCGGTCAGTAGTAGAGGAGGAGAGGCTCAGACCAAGAGGGGGATTACATTTAACAACAAGAATAATACCAAGGCCTCCACACAAGAAGTACAGATTAGAGTCTGTCGCATGCACTCTCATCAAGTTCTCACTTGTACAAACACGCAGCTTACAACCTGGAACTTGTATCACATATGGACTACTTAACTTAAAAGGAATACAAAAACACATTAAATCCAAACATAAAATCAAAACTGAAACTCTGTGTGGTGTGTGCATGTTCTTCCCGTGTCTGCGTGGTTTTGCTGTGGGTGCTCAGGTTTCATGCCACCATCAAAAACGACATAAAGGGACTGCAGATGGGAAGCTACAGCTTGAAGCTATAATCTGGTGTGATGCATCAAATAGTGACACTAGTGCAAAAGCTGCACACAGTCCCTTAAAAATAACAGTTAAAAGTCTGTTTTACATCACAATTATTCCCCACATTATGAAGGTGAACATGGACTTAGATGGGGCATGAGAAATTAAGGCCGGAGACCCTTCCAAACACCCGGTGGAGGGATCAAACCCACGATCCTCAGCTTATCATTTCCTGAAGCACGCTCTCTACTGCTGAGCTACAGCAGCCCCCATACATAAAACAAACTCCTCCCCCCAAAAAACACATGTGCACTGAAATACCCAAACACACACACAAAAAAACAAACATGATCAAACATTTACAGTTAGATTTCAAACATCTTCAAGAGTGGAATCTGGAGGCACTGGACTCCAGAGCCCACACTGTATTTTATCTATCTTAGGCAAGGGCTTAATGATGTCAATAGGGGACAAAACTTTCCTGGGACCCAGCGCCCATCCTCCCCATGACCTTCATCTGTACCATACTCAGAGGCACGCATTACATAGTGATGAATAAGCAGTCACCATGGTAACTATAGATAGGGTTAGGACACAAAAGAGTTTGGGGGCGGGAGGAAGCCTCGGCATCAAGGAGGTAAAACTGCCTTTTGCCTCCTTTAAAAAAAAATCCAACATAACCAGACATCTTGACAACAGGATCCCCAAAGGACAATAGATGATAAATATTCTGATGGAAAAAAATGCTTATGGCAGAATCCCCGAGTCATTGCAACCTTCCTTTTTTAATATGAACAAGCTGTTGCCTACATTTTTGTGCTCTTGTAAAGCAGAACCATAAGGGCAAGGAGAGGGGGGATTATCAGTGTGATGTGAGCAGTGGAACGCTGTCTAATGCATCTCAGTCTTTACGGATTCTACTGAGGAAGATCCAACAGCCAAATGTCTACTCAACACACTATTTTTCGGTGCTGAAAAGCTGAGCTATGAAAAGTTTCCATAACCAAAGCAGAGTTTCTGCTCAACTACACACCTGTCTGAGAGGAAATGCAGGAAGGACATGAGAGATAGAGGAAACTGAATGTAGCAGGGAAATAAGAGGGAGAAAGGGGAGGGAGAGGGGAAATTCAGAGAAATATTTTAGTTAGGTCTCCTATGTAATTTGTCTCTCTCTCTTGTTTGAATATCTCCAACTGTGCCAACATTTTTTCTACTGTTGCAGAGCATGTGTCTGTGCTCCTTGGTCCAGTGGACCGCTGAAGTGTAGAGTGATTCAAGGTACTCTAGGAAGGGCCATTTTACCTGTCTTTGCAGATCTGACCCAGTAGACTGTACACGGATTCCTTCACACGACACACCATGTTGTGTTCACCAGATCACCAGTGAGCACACTGATGCAAATTCATGGAGACAATTGCACACACGCACATACAAGCCAGCCTTGTTCAAGACTCTCTTCTGATATCAACACATCAATCTGCACCACTCTCCTTACTCACTTCTTTATAACAAGCATGTCTGGCACTTTTTCTACTCACTCAGGAGTTAGCAAGCCCTTAAAATATCTTATTCTATGCTGTCCTGTTCCTGTTCCCATTTTCTTCTGATGAGCATTTCTCTTACCTCGGCCCCTGCTCAGCAACTCTGTGTGTGTATGTGTGTACACATTAATGCTATTGTGTCCAACAACCATGTTCTTAAACATTATTATGACACTTAACACATCTCAGCATGACCGAAAGGGACAGCCTCAACCCATATACCCAAAGCCTCTGTCGTGGCAGGGATTGAAAACCACATTCTTGGTCAATTAGCACAGCCAATATCTGCCCAGATCTCCATTCAAATTATGTCTGCATGGTCAGAGTACAGTTACAGCATGCTAGCAGGGGCACACCACAATTTTGTAGTGACATTCTTATTATTCATCAGACAATTCCTCCCCTCATAATGGCACAAAAGTATCGACGAATCCAGGCAAAGAGATGAGACAAGGCAAGTTTAATTACATTAGCTGTATTGATTATGTAAACACACAGGACTGCAAAATAGGCCCAATTCAATAGACCATACCCATTATGCATGATAAAAAGTGCTGCATATATGGATTGATAGATTAATAATTGAAATGCATGTCTAATTACTTTTTTACAGAGATTTCACAAAGCTTGAGCTGACAGCTCTTTGCTATGGGAAGTATAATTAGATAGTAGCCAGTTGTTTTCCATGTAATTTCAGGATTAAGAGTATCTGACTGAAATAAACCCAAACTACAGCCCACACCCAGCAACTTACCGGAACAAGCTAAAAGCATAATGGAAATAAAAGATTCTCGTGGAAAGAATAAGCAGGCTTGTTTTGAAGCCTAAAGCTAGTAGAATTTCCACACTTGATGTAAGGAGAGTTTTCACGGCAGGCCATAATGTAGGATAGTATAACCAGTTTGGTCGCTACACTTTTCTAGTGTGAAAGCGCTTTGCAACATATGCCTCACATTTATTGAGCATGGGGGATTAAGGCCAGATGCCCTTTTCCTGACGCCCTGCGGTGGGATTGAGCCCACTACATCTGACATAGATGTGTGCATTCTGCTACTGAGCCACTATGGTCCCAGAATGTCATTGATAAAAATTGACAAATTGACATTTTGATAAATACTTCTTTTTAAAAACTACTATGCTTGCATGAAGAGTTTAGAGTCCAATGTGAAATAGATTGGAGTGGGGGGCCTAAGAAGAGTCTATGGTGCAGAGCCCACATTTCAGTTGCGTGTTGATTCATGAAACAGACCCTGGCTGTGTCGTTTGCACCAATTTGCTGTGAACCTCCCTGAGACAAATAGCTACCACAGGGCTGAAACACACTCTGCCTCCAGTAAGCTGGCCACTTGCCAGCATGCTCACTGCTACTGCTGCAGATCAGCTGTCCTGATTTTTTTAATGAATGTTCTTGGTCTCTCTCTATCTCTAATTCTTCTTTCCTACTCTTTCATTTTTCTCTTTTTTGTGGCTCTTCTCACCTTTAATCTTCTCCTTTGCATTTGGAGGTAATAATGCCATGTCAGGGGATAACAAGTTTGAAATAACTATAGGTGATATAAAATGTTTAAATGAAGGAGAAATGTGGAAGACCACACGAGTTGCCAGAGTATACTGTCCCATCTTTTAATAAGTTACAGAGGAGCAAACACCATGAGAAAGAAGTCATTAATATTCCACCAAGTAGAGATATAAATTGTCTGAGACACGTGTCTTGCTCTTGCTCCATTTTGCTTGGTGGCAGAGGAGAGATAATGGAAGTTGGGGGGAAGGATGGGAGTAGGCAGCAATAACACACACCAAAGAAGAAAGAGGCACGGTTCTTTGGTTCATGTGGGTTTGTATCTGTGTCTGTGTGTGTGTGTGTGTCGGGGGGGGGTGGGGGGGGGGGGGGGGTCATTGGAAGGGGAACAGAATAATACCGCTGAGTCTCTGAGAGCCAACAGATGTAATACGTGGGATTTCCTTTGAGAGATACAACCGGGTGTGCAGACCAGTAGGAGGTGGCCGTGTTGCCTTTTAGATTGCCGCATGGCTGCCAACTGTCTTCTGCTGTGCAGATGACCCTAAAGCACGGCCCCAAGTCTCTCAGGGTGAATACTGGCTCTCTCAACACAGTCAAAGCCCTAACACTCCCCCCACCGCCCAAGGGTGGGGTAGCTTGCTGGCTCCTCATGGTGACTTCCTATATTTCAGAGGTGCATCATGATCAATGAGATTCTGAAATATGCTTGGCTCAATAGAGTTATTTGCAGTGGCACACATTCAAGTAAACATTCTCCCTTGCTTCTGCAGCTAGTGGTTACAAGTCAGCCTGCCCCTGGAGAGAGGACCATGTGTGTGTGGATGTGAGGCCCGCAGCCAACCCTGTGCGGTCAGCATTGTGCAGTCAGCCAGGCCACTAGACAGCAGGCCCCAGGGTTATCGCCTGCTCAAGTGGAGCAGTGTGCCGTCCATTACCTCACTTCACTATCAGCCCATCCAGGAAAGGGGAAACAAGCTATTCATAGAGCTGCTGAGGGTCCCATACAGAGCACTGACTAAGAGGAAACTACTTTGATATACTGTATCCCAGAGTGCATTGTGTCAACTACTGTGCAACCCATGCTGAACGTTGTTGTTAACTGAAACTTAAGGGGCGTATTGTTGTTTTCTACTGGTAACTGCACTACTTGTGCATGCAAAAAGAAGCTAAATATGTGAATGTATGATTTGATTCTTTATCATTATCATTTTTCTATTGTCCAGGAAAAGGCATGAAATAGGGTATTCTCAAGTGCAGCTTGCTAGGGAATTTTGTGGGGGATTGATTGAAATCACATGAAGGAGAATTTTCATAAAGCTTTCAACGTGGGTCGTTATAATATAAAATGCCCCAGAGTGTATTCTTTGCCGAATCCCTGAGTCTGCAATGTTGTTTTTTATTAAATTTTGTTGGTTCTACTGACAGTTGTGAAAATAAAGAACTGTTAAGAGAGTGATTTAACTACAGCTTGCTCAGCTTTGGTTTTCTCTGATGTTAATGTGAGATGCATGAGTTGCACATATTTGCAATCCAATCGTTAGCTCTCGAGATCTTGGCTCTCGTATCAAAAATCAAAGATCTTTTGCAATCGTTTCAACAAATCTGTCAGTGGTTTCAGACAACTGAAACAATATTGTAAGATGCAGTGTCAGCAAATCAGCAGTCAGGATTACCTTCAACCCCATTACTCTATTTACTTCTCAGTTGCACTGTTTGGTTCCGAAGCAAAGGCAGTGTTGCAAACTACTCCTTTGCACCAATGTCAGGGCTAATTTCAATGTTTTATTGCTGTTCGTCAACTCCTGAACGTCATTCTTTGTACAAGAAGCAGCCTCACTATTTGACGTCTATGTCTCTAATACAAAGAAAACAATCACATCAGAAAGAAAGAGTCCTATCTCACGCTTTTTTGAATACACGGTGCAAATAAGATTTACCATAAAAGCATTAACCCGGAATTTTGGTTAAGAGGCTGAGATATAGAGACTCCAGGCTGTACTGTACACGTGGTTAATAATAAACCAAACAAACTGGGTTAGCTCTGCAAACCTGGCAAAACAGGACTTGTTGAAACTTGGATTATGTTAACAATCTGGGGTAAATAAGGGAATCTATACAAACCAGGTTCTTAAAATAACATCTCCAAAACATTGTGTTCTTAGCTTTTAAGGTCAAATATTACCAAACTTTGTGACCTAGAAAGAGTCAGCACAGTTAAAACTGTGACTTCCTATTCTGGATTATGAATAATTCATTATGAGAATACTTATAAACTTGCTTTCAACATGTGACAAGAAAACCTGAAAACTTTGGAGTTTAGAGGGTGAATTATGCTCAGCTCCCTGTTGTATGTACCCCCTTAGCTATTGTGCCAACCAAAATTATGTTTCTGTTTTCAGGGTATTCACAGGAATATACATTTTCTCAGTCATCTTTAACATACAGTCTAAAATGGTTCAATAGACTCTTATATGCCCCTGCGAGTTAAATTTATGGCATGCAGTTTCTTTAGGCTGGAGTTTAAAGGAGGCATTATGAAAATCTCACTGATCTCTCTTACTTCTTTCATATACCGCCTTTTTTCTTCGGCAAAGTTCCATCCTGGTTGCTCCGACAACATAATTATATGTAGTTGGGCATGAGCCGGTGAGAGGGGAGCAAGATACACTGAGTGTGTGT
>OMLC01043854.1:0-11291 GCA_900302585.1 Regalecus glesne
TGACTTGAAACAGATGGGCTTTGGGGGTATTATCAGATATGGGCTTACTTCACTTTTCTCTGCACAGACTTTAAAATACATCCCAGACCTGGTTGTCTCTCCGTCTGGTTTAGTACAAAATACATTTAGGTGGTGGTTAAAATGAATGAGGGGGGGGCTTGAGGTAGGTTGGTCATCTAGTAATCACAATATTGGTGGTTTGATCTCCGGCCCTTTGCAAAAAGTGTGAAGTGTCCTTGAGCCAGACACTGAACCCCTAACTGCTCGAGCCCTGCAATGGAAGGTGACCTGTCCAGGGTGTTTCCTACCTTTCACCCATTGAGCACTAGGATAGGCTCCGGCTTGACTCCGTAACCCTACTTTGGATCAGCAGTTGATGTTGGATGGTAAAAAAACAAACATCCAAAATTTGGTGAAGACTTACCCGACTAACGGAAATGTGCTGGCTCAAACCCTGGGGTTTACTGGTGAAAAGGTGGATGTGTGAGAGGAAAAGGAAGAGATTGCCTCTCCATAACAACATGACCTCTTGAGCTAGTCAATGAACCTCAACTTCTCAGGCCCGGAGGTGCTTGTATGGTAGCCAGGGAGGGTGCACTAATTTGTACAGGATGAGTTACTCGTCACTGCATGTCTGGGGTGAGCAGATTTACTGTAGGCAGGTTCAGGTGGAGGGACCATGTGTGGAGGATAGCTGCGTACAGCCGTGACAAAGATGGATAGAATGGAGCAGAATTCAAACTCCTAATCATGACCTTCTCACTGTGCCTGTGCCGTGTACCCTCCAGTGTAAAGAACAGCAAATTAAAATACCCATGAAAGCTATATAGATAGATGTATAGATGGATAGATGGATAGATAGCCAAGTCCAGAATTCCTCTTCTACAGCACATAAACTCTGGGTGATGTCATCCAAAACTGCATGCAAAAACCAACAATGAAGGCCAACAAACGCTGGTGGTGGATTACAGGGCTACTATAATAAAATACTACAATAAAAGCCATCTGTTGGTTAAAATCAAAGACCGCTTCACCAAATGTACTTTTCGTTGGATCTCTCCTAACACAGATGAGATGAGAGAGAGTAAGGGCAAGTCTGTGCAGGAGGAACTTTATGAAATGATGTGTGGATGCAGCATGGTTCATAGCAAGCCAGCCAGCAACCAGCATGTTCCTAAAAAGAACCACATGTCTTTGGGCAAAATTCGACCAAGCCTGTGCATTAGGCTCAATCTCAGCCCTGGGGGTCTGCGGGGTCATTTCCAAAATGTTAAAGGAATAAGGCCAATGCAGAGCAGAGCTTTACCCGGTCACGCCCCAAAAAATGGCAGGATTATGTTACCACCAAAAACTCACACAGAGATGATTCAGTCTGCAGAACAACTTCGAAGAAGAAGGGAGTTTTGTGTGCTCACTTGTTCCTCTTTAAAATGAAAACATTTTGGGAACGAGAACCCCAGAAAGCAGTTTTTCATACTTACTATTAAATAATGCCATGGATCGTCTGTGTCTGCATTTCACGTGGAAGTAAAACTCAAACACACACCAACTGGTCACCGGCAGTTCTTCCTGACTGGACTGCTTCTGTTGGTCGGTTCTGAGGAAACCCTGATTAAGTTCTGCATAAATGAAATACAACTGGATGAGACAACTTCATACAAAATGCTGGGAGCTCTACTTGGGATGAAGCTTTGAGAATAAGCTCCTTTTGGTTAATCATCCCATCATTGTGCGTCTTGGAAGATGATCAACACTGTCAGAAATAAGGAAACCAAATCCATCCATCCATTGTCAACAGCTTTTCCAAAAGCCAGGTCGGAGGGGGGACGGGCCGGGACTGGAGCCTATCCCGGTGCTCATTGGGCAAAAGGTGGGGTGACACCCTGGATAGGTCGCCCCTGAGCAAAGCAATAGAAAAAAAGAACTGGAGTTGGTCCCCAGCTGCTGCACCTGCTCCTATACAACAGGACATGTTCAATGTAGAGGACACATTTCATTGTACGCACAATGAAAAAAGTCTCTTCTTACATTGTCTTCATTCAAACATGTAGTCTGCTGTCGAGTAGTGTCGTCTTTCCCATTCTCTATGTAAATACTTTACACATGCCAGGGAGAGGGGATTGACTTTTGAAGAAAGAAAAATGCTGCTGGTGGTACGTTGGTTAAGTAGTGACTTCCAGTCACTTTGAAAGAGTTTACTAAACAGAGCACTGAGAGATATCTACATGCCACGTGCTCATGAAGGATTTCTCTATCAAATAACAGTCGTGGCAGACTGTGCATGGCACATTCTCCGTTGGTGTGAGGCAGCAGTAAAATCTCAGGAAGTGAGATTTTTAATGGCGTGTCCTCGAGTCAGGCATTGAACATGTCAAATCTATGACTTTTATTTGTATGGGTCATTCTGGTCTGCCATAGTGTACTTTCCATATCCACCATTTAAAGTTCATTGTGTTGGGAGGTAGTGTTATAACACACAAGTCATTTCAGCAAATGGACTCATTATTATATAGTGCTTTTCTAGTCTAGTGACCACTCGAAGCACTTCACAATATGTAAATCACACTTACCAAGCATGGGGGATTAAGGCCAGATGCCCTTTCCTTACACCCTGCAGTAGGATCAAACCTACAAAGCCTGACTTTGAGGCACGTCGAGGCCCCATTTGTTCAGTCAAATGAACAACACGGCTACCACCACCCACCCACACACACACACACACACACACACACACACAAATCAACTGGGGCTAATTATAAGTGTGTACAGTGGACCACAATCCTGATCAAAATTTGAAAGAGGAGTTTGTGTGACACTTGCATGTAATATCCATAATTATACAATGACTGGTTCCAAATTATACATTTCACAATTTGGTGTAACATGGAGGCTGTTCACTGCTCCTACACAATAGGCTGAGTTAAATGTGGAGAATAGTAAATGTCCCCTTGTGGGACTAATAAAGAAAAAAACATTAACGGTTATTATTACTACTGGTCTGCCAGGAGCGAGACAATGTTGATATGCTCTTGTGCAAAAAAACAACTGAACATTTATACAATACATAATTATTCAACAAATCTACCATTCAAGGGATTATGACACCATAGAATTAGTGTGCTAGAATTAGGAAGGGCACTTTGTCTTTTGCTGTGGTACAATTTTCTGATTGTTCCTCTGTTTGACACGAGACCATTACAGTTCTGAGAGATTTTCCTAATGTGGGGTTTAGATTGTTTATTTTTCTGTCCATAATTATGTTTTTGATGTAACCCACAAACGGTCACCTTTTTAAACCTATGCAAATATGTGAGATGACTTTTGACTGCTTAATGATAGTTTGAAGAAAAACAACTTTCACTTGTTCCACAGCTGGCCCAAGTTTTTAACTCCCCCTTGTCTGAATGACAAGGGGGAGTTTATTCATTAGGCCGTCATTAGAAGTTTCGTTTTAACAACACAAGAAGTGAAGATGGGCTCCCATCCTCCGCTTTCAGGAAGATGACGATGGCGGAAGATTTAAAGCTAAACTGTTTTGTTCTTCCACTTACAGTGCTCGTCAGGGTAGCATGGCTCAGGAGGTAGAGTGTGTCGTCTGGGAATAGAAAAGTTGCTGGTTCAATCCCTGGCTCCTTCAGTAAGTGTGTTGTTGAAGTGTCCTTGAGCAAAACACTGAACCCCTAACTGTTCCCGAGGCATTGCAGCTGCCCACTGCTCCTATGCAATAGCATGGGTCAAATGCAGAGGAAACATTTCATTTTGAGAATATAATAACCAAATAAAAGACATTTCCTTGCCTTCCTTTTCCTTGCCATTCATTTCTCCCTCCTATCAGTGGTCAATAAAGCTACTGGTCAAACCAATGTCTTCTACTTGCTGGTTTTATTAAGCAGATTAAATGGGTTTTTTTTCTTCCCAACTAGTCCTCTAGTTTGAAAAGGTACAAAAAGAAACTGCAAAAACAAACGCATACTTTGAAATTTCTCACATCGACATTTAGAACTCCAGGACATATATTACAAAAGTGGTAAACTGCACAAATCTTTTTTTCTTTACAACACACTAGTTAGAATGGATAATATCAAATATCTTAGACTCTATCCTCTCCCCCTCTCTCCCTTCAGCTCTATATTCTTCTCAGAAATGTATCTTGAAAAATGTATGTACATTGCTTTATTCCCAAAGGTGTTTTTCTATTAAAAAGTTGCAGCTCATTGAAAAAAAGGAAAAAAAATAGATTGAGGAAGGGTTTTCATCCAAAGTATTAAAACAACACCCGTCAGGAATGGGACGGCTATGTTCAACAAATGATTCGTTGTCCAAACGGTTATTGGGGGAAAATGTCTCGAGCCTCCCAACCCTACAAACAAGCATAGGTCTCTGGAGACACAGTACCACTGACCAGAAGTGGTTCGATATATTGTCCAGAAGATGCACTAAGGCATATTTCACAATGCTTGGTATATGGAACTTGTCTAATCTGTATTTTCAGCTGGTTTTCAAGTCACGAGTTTCGTGGAAGTTTAATTGTCTTGTAAAGTCCTGCAGGCAATGCTGTTAAAATTTCTGTCCAGTATGATTTGACAGGCTGTTTTAAAACTTGTCTGATAATTGAAACAGAACCTCTCCTGGGTGCTGCAACTGCCCCACTGCTCCTATACAATAGGATGGGTTAAATGCAGAGAACAAATTTCATTGTAGGACTACAATGACCAAATAAAGTGGCATTCTTTTCCCTTTTACTCTCCTGATTGACATCCAGCCCTATGCTCATCGGTGGAGATACGAAACCTTGTATGTGATATTTGGGGAAACGTTTTGAATTATTTCCCAAAACTGAATAAAAGCTGGGGTCCATGGCAGCTCTGTGGTCGAGGATGTCATAAGACGATAGTTCAGGTGTTGCAGGTTCGATCCCATCACAGGGTGTCATGACATCTGGCCTTAATCCTCACTCTCCACCTAGGTCCGTGTCCACCCCCATAACGTGGGAGCTTTTCTGGACACATTAAGATAGATTTTTAAACTGAATAACAGCTATCTTGTGATCATCTGGTGGTCTGAGGCCCTCTCCTGGTTTGGCAGGGAACACTAACATGAAGTTATTGATCTTTTCCAATTAAAAAAAAAAGATCAATAGAATAGTCTGACATGATGAGGAAGCAATGTGACGTTTAGTATCACTAATCAATTCCATTATAAACAGTGTAGTGTGCTGTGACAGTCTGTGGCGGTGATGTCACCACTGTGATGGGAGCTTTACTAGGATCGGTCTGTGCTGTCTTCTGCCGGGCTGGCTGCCGGGGCTTCATCGTTGCTGCTGTCCACTTCCTGGTCCATTGGGCTGTCCTCCTCTAGCTGTTGACTGGTGTAGTTGGTTATCTCCAGGAAGCCGCTGGGCTCTACAACCACATTGGACTGACTTGAGTCTGGCAAGATGGAATACTGAGGAATCACCTGCATGAAAACAAAATGTGGATAACGGATGAAGGAATTTGTATGGACTGTCTGTTGTCCAGGGTAGGGATTCCAGCTAATTCACTTTCAGGTAGACTGATCAGATACAAGTTTAGACTACCAGTTCTCATTATAAAAAGTGTGTCAAACACTGCCATTTTGTGCAAAATGTTATCAAAACTACTTTTTTTTTAAAAATAGATCACTGCAGTTATATCTTATTCATTACAAACATTGGTGCAGCTTCCATCCATCCATTGTCAACCACTGATCTGGGGTTGAGTCATGGGGTAACAGGAGCCAATCTCAGTGCTCATTGGGCAAAAGGTGAGGAAACACCCTGGAGAGGTTGCTAGTCGATCACAGGGCAGAGCAGTTAGGTGGAACAGGGTCTTGCTCATTAACCCTTCGACATGCTTCAATGCAGGTGGGGGGATGGAACCTGCAACCTTCCTTGTCCTAGTTTATAGAATAAAAAATATTTTGAAATATATTTTGTTAAACTAATTTATGAATTAGAAATTGATAGATTATGGCGTATTTCAAATTTATAGTTTAAGTGATAGAATAAAACACATTTCGATAATTTTTAAAAAGCAAAACAGATAAACAGTTATGGAGTTTGTGAAAGCATCAAGTACTCCACCAGTTATGTCGTCTGGCAATCGGAAGTCTCCACCTTACTCTGGCTCAATCGGAGCGGTCATCTGGCAATCGGAAGGTTGCAGGATCGATCCCCGGTCCTGCATATAGCATGCCGAGGTGTCCTTGAGCAAGACACTTAACCCCTGATTGCTCCCTGAGCGCCATATGTTGGCAGCTCACTGCTCTTATACAATAGGTTGGGTCAAAAATGCAGAAAAATCCAAATTTCCCCTTGCGGGACTGATAAGGGAATCATTTCTTTATTTGTCTTGATGCATGCTCAATAATCCAGGTAGGGAAATCACAAATTTGTCATTTCTTTATTTATTCATTCATTCATGTCTTTCATGGCTCACTTGCTTGACATTAAATGCCAGATCAAGAAATAGGGGGGTAAAGAAATTCATAGTTAGAAGCTCACCTCTATGACATCCAAGTCCTCCTTGTTTCTCTGAGCTGTAAGGCCTTGCATGCGACTGAACTGACTATGTTGGGGTTTGACGTGGGAGTGATGCACAGAGGTCCCGGAACTGCTAATGAACTGGCCAGAGCCAAGGGTCCCGGATATTGCCTGGACTCCCACCTCCAGGCCTTTCCCCAGGGACCCACAGTCACTGGAAGAATCTACAACCATGGGCTCAATGCTGGGATCGATCTCTGCCTCCATCATGGAGATCTTGAGGATGTCTGACACGGAAGACTTGTTGCTGGAAGGCCCCGAGGTAGACTCAGGAATCAGCTTGGCGGTAGCTTCTCCACTGCTGAAGGCCGGGGCTGAATGGTGGGCGCTGCCAAAGGTGATCTTGGTAACAGTGGCACTCTGTGTGATGATTGGCTGCTATTTTAAAGAAATTCAAGTTGAGAGTTGGCTACTGGAAAGTCAAAGAACTTTATAGTCCAAGTACTCCGATACAATTACGATTAATTGATTAATTTTTCATGTGCTTTCAAGTGAGATAAGACTAAATTAAAGTAAGTAAAATTCAATCAAACAGATAATGCAATGGTCTTAGATCACAGCAGACATACATTATAAAGCGCTTTGAGTGGTCATTAGACTAGAAAAGTGCTATATAAGAACAAGTCTATTTACCATTTACCATAGTTACCTGGCTTGAGGCAATCTTTTCTGTGCTGATAGGGTGATGGGCCTGTAGTGGAGGTGGTTGGGACATAGGTGTGTGGATGGGCCTGTGGTGGGATGTAGGTGCTTGTTGGAGCTTAGGGAGCTGGGGCGTCAACAGGAGCTTTGTTGGTGTACTTGGGGTGACAACTTTCCCCCCTACCTGGGTTGATGCAGATGAGGGTCGCTCCTTAGGGCTTTGATTTGGGGCCTGGGGCTTAGGGTGAGACTGCTCTAATAGTTTAGGGAGTTTTTTCGTCAGAGATTGGGTTGTGGACAAGGGGGACAGGGAGGACGAGGAGGAGGTGGGAGGCTGGCTTGTCTGAGGTTTGCTTTGTAGTTGTGGCAGTGGGAGCTGGGTGGAGGTGGACCCTTGCCGACTTTGCTCTGGCTCAAACTGGGTCAGGGGTTTGGGAGTTGAGGTGTGAGTTGCTTGCTTTGGAGGGTCCACGGAAGTTTGGCTTGAGCGATAAAACAAGCCTGTTTGGGGATCCAAGGTGTCACCTTCCAGCTCCCCTGCCTCCAAGATGGTCTCCACCTTACCATGGCTTTCAGATGGCTGATACATGAAAAAGAAAGACTGTTTAATATCATCAGTTACACTTGAGAAGTTCAGTCTAGTGCAAGGGTGGGCAACGTTATCCAGAAAGGGGCAGTGTGGGTGCAAGATTTTGTTCCAACCGAGCAGATACACACCCGAGTCCACAAATCAAGGCCCTTAGCAAAATCTATTGGTTGACTAATAGACTCAGGTAAGCTCTTTTGGAACAAAGACCTACAACCACAATGGCCCTTTCTGGACCATGTTGTCCACACCCGCTCTAATGGATATATATTTGTATGCTTAATTTGGGAACCTGTGTGTTGCCTCAATTAAGCCCCCATTAAAGTGGTCAATTAAACAGTTGACTAATTTGATTCTTCTCTGTTTTGGCATGGTATTTCAGAGTAATTGAATTAAAATGAGAGCAAGTTACCCAACTATAAGTAAAAACATAGCCAATACTGATTACTGATGACATCTACTCCAAAGTAAAATTAAATTGTAAAGAATGAATGGAAATAAACAAAAAAAAATTGATATATCTTCTGTATTTTATGTGGCAAACGGGCTACTCTGATAAATCGATGAATATTTTGTTCCGTCTAAAAGTTAATATGCAATAATAAAAGTCTATAACCTCAAAGCCATGATATAATTTTCAAATATTAGCAACAAAAATGTTAGTTCTATGCCATGCTAAAACTTGTACGAAAGCCTCTGTAGGACATCCAATTTGCAAGTACATTACATTTAGGAAACCAATAAGATACACAGGTTATTACCACAGAGGAATCATTATTATTGCCATGGTTCTTCAGAATTTTGATGTTTATCGTCTGTGCTATAGTTCACCTGGGATACAAGAAGGCTTTAGCACTCTATCATGATAAGAAAGTGCAACATCAAAAGTAACCTGCCATGGTAATATCTTCTATTGTTGCTAGTCATCTCATTAAGTGCTTGGTCTCACCATCTGGCTGAGGTGTGAAGTCTGAGCTGCTGAGGAGGTGGGGATAGCTTTGGCTACCAGGGTCACCTGGCTATTGCTTTTGTAAGCATTCCCCTGCTGCTGGCTGGATGACATGACCACATCCTCCTCGTTAGGAGACAACCCAACTCTGCTGGCCTTACCTGCGCAAGGAAAAACCTTGTCAGGTCATTCTATTTAGAAAAATATATGAAATAAGGGGGGCTAATAAATGGAGTTTTCAACTATGAAGTATACTGCAGAAGATTTATAGAACTACTTTATTGTCAAATAACCAAGGCCAGTGGAATTTGTTCCCTGGATTTAACCCATCCTATCGTATAGGAGTAGTGAGCGCAGCCGCTGCGCCCAAGGATTAGTTAGAGGTTTGGCGTCATGGTCTCGGAGATCTCGACACGCTTTCTGCAGGGGCTGGGGATCGAACCATTGGACAACCGCCCTACCTCCTGGGCTATGCATTAAAATATGTATTTATCAACACTTACACAAGGTTATGGGCATGTAGTTTTACTTATTAAACTTTTGGCACATGAAATAAACCATGTGTGAAATACATTCAAGTACTAATGCTGTCCCCAATACTTTTTTGTGGGGGCTTTGAGTATTCACAGGTGTTCAAAGCTTCGCTACCCCCTGAGGAGCTGTGTTATGATCACATTAAATAAATCAAAATCTTGCACTATGAAAACTTAACTGCTCCCATTTTCTTTTATTATTAAATAATTGTGTATTTTTCAGGGGCAGCATGGTTCAGGAGGTAGAGCAGGTCGTCTCACAATCGGAAGTCATGTCAATTTTATTTGTATTGTCCATTATCACAAATTACAAATTTGCCTCAGTGGGCTTTACAATAACACATCATCCTGTCATTTGACCCTTGCATTGGATAAGGAACAACTCCCTTAAAAAAAAACTTTGACAGGGAGAAATATAGGAAGAAACCTTGGGGGGAGGGGGGCAACAGAGGATGTATTTTCTCCCAAGATGGACAGATGTGTAATGGCTGTTGTGTATACAAAAATAAAACCCAATTTATAGAATGCAACACAGAGAGGATAACAGAACTATAATGGAATTACAAACTATATCTAAAATATGATGAACTTTGAAGGGGCCACAGTAGCTCAGCAGCAAAGCACACAGACAGCGAACTATGAACCAGGCGACACGGACCCAACCCACCACATGGCACCAGAGAAGGTACCCAGCCTGAGACTCCCATGCTCCTCCCGAGTCACATACATCGAAAAAATGACATATTTCCGCAAGCGAAAAGCCTCGAGAGCGAAGATAACAATTTGTAATAGTCAATAATTTAGGCTCTGTAATCTCATCAGCAGAACAGTGGTTGCAGCTATGCTGCATTTTTATTGATTTTACTCAATGGGTTACATTTAAAAATGTTCCTCTGAAAAAAAACGGTCTCTACTGCAGAAACAAATAGTTGACTTTGGCAGTGCACAAGGGTGAAAAAAGAGATTCTTAATCTAATAATTCTTAAGTCAAAATGTCTTTATAGTACTTACTATTACAGTAGTAACGCTCTATAAGAGGTGTCCAATCTGATTCTTAGCAATCACAAACCTATCTAATCTTGTAGATCGTATGATTTAAGTTTTATGTTGAAGGGGCATACCTTCTGTGGCATACTCTGTGGTGGATTCAGATTCTGATGTGGAAGGCCTGGGTGACTCTGGGCTCTGTTTCTTTTCCTGGGCCAACTGGATAGGCACTGCCATCTGGCTCAAGTCTATGGTGTGTTGCCTGGGTCTCAGCTCACTTTTGTCCTTTACTTTTAGGAAGGTAGACACTGATGTTACAAGGATCCTCAAAACATTGTATTTTCTAAGTTTTCTTATGATGGTTGATGGACACAGAGAGTTTAAGTAGCTGTGTTGCATTGAATTCTTTGCAAGAGATGCTAAAAACTTGGAAGTGGCATTTCATCATTAAGTGCTGGAAATACAGACTAAGCAATGAAAATACTAGAGTATTTGGATGCATCACATGTAAGGGAGTTACACTGATACATTAAGGTTGTAATTATAGCACCGAGGAAATAACATAGTATTAAACTTGAGATACTCTATATTGCAAACAAGGGGATTTTTTTAATATAAAAAAAATGAAAATTACAATGCACTAGTATATTTTGGTCCACGGGAATCATAACATTAAAATAAAATAATTCCCCATATCTATATTACTTTTCTGACTATTAGTTATGAGTAGTATAACTCTCACAATATAATGCACAACTTCCAACCCTGTTGCAAAGACTAGTTTGATGTATTTTTTTTTATTGACCCACCCTCCATAGCTGCTAAATTCATCTGGAGTGTGAAAAGGTTACATGGGAACCCTTCTAACCTGTTGTCTGCTGAAGCTCAAGGAGTGCTTTGATGGTGGAAGTGGCTGACTGGGATTCTGCAGCAGACACTTCTTGATAGATGATAGTTGGGTTGGATTCCACCGATACCTCCTGCTCAGTCCACTCATGCTCTCTGGTGGATAGTACGTGCACTACAGTTTGT
>OMLC01043854.1:16156-34180 GCA_900302585.1 Regalecus glesne
GCTACCTTCACACCAGAAGAGGAAACACCTGGAAAAAGGAAATGATGATCAGCGGCATAAATTAGTGGGTAGAGCAGTCGTCTGGCAATCGTAAGGTTACAGGTTCAATCCCCGGTCCGGCAAAAAGCGTGTCGAGGTGCCCTTGAGCAAGACTCTGAACCCCTAACTGCTAACTGTGAAGACTGGCTGTACTGGGCCACTCCCAGTTTCTCTGCAATGCACTGCTGTGCATTGCAGAGAAAAAACATGTTTGCTCAGCACCTTCGACCCTTGGCGTATTAAGGTGAATATAAAAAAATCTCCTAGCAAATCGGACCAGGTCTGTATGGCTATAATTTCAATTCTCTAAAAGATAAATTGCTATATAATTACTTTTAAGAACCAATGTAATACTTTTCAAACACAATAGACCAACAAACTTCTTATTTGATAAATGCTCCAAAATATTTTAATAAAATATAAATAAAAAACATTTTGATTTAATATTAAGCAACAGAGAAACCTACATTGTGCGACTGTTGACATTACTACAGAAGGGCTTGAAGAGACCACCGTCGTGACTGCCACAGTGTTGGAGTTAAGAGTGGAGCTAGAACTGGCTGGAAACACGACTGTCTGTTTCTGGTTTGTCGCCGTCAGCATGGACGTGCAGGCCAGTTTGGAAATGGCCGCATTGTTGTGGGTGTTGGACTTGGACAGGATGTTGGGCACGAAGTTAGAGCTTGGAGAAGTTGTCACAATGATCACCTGAGCCAAGATAAGACAAGGAAAATGTATATATCAGTGTTTTTACCATTAACATAAGATTCATAATAGTAATATTCATTTAAGTGTCTCCTAAAGTTGATAATGTCCGAAAAATCAAATGCAAAAGATTTGTTTCACCAAAGAAAGAAGGATGTGCACTGGCAGAACGTTTTGGGGATTGACATGGTGTATTTGATCAAACTAACATAACTTTGAAATGTCTTGATGCATGCTCAATAATCCAGGTATGGAAATCACAAAAAAGCGGTGATCCACCATTTTTTTGGGATAAGCTTGAAATCTTTTGAATATCAACCCTAAAATGCACTACAGCCTCTAAAGGCTTGTACTGTTATTTCAATCATTGTTCAGACTTTTAACATGATCAAAACAATTGAAAAAACAAAGATTTTAGACCTTTTATAATTTAGAAAATGTGGCCCTCAAACATAGCTTGAAAACCACAGGACAAAAAGTAGAAATGTGATTTTCCAGATTTCATTTCTGTTTTCTCATTCTGGCAGGTGTGTTGTAAAAATCTATTAAAATGAACTGAAACTCAAAACAGACAAAATAGTGGCTGGTGTTGTGAGGTTTATTGTGGAATTGGTACGACTTACCTTTTGTGTTGTTGTGTTGGTGGTTTGGATAGTAGGTTTGGTGAAGGTTATCTTCACTGGGGACAAATGGGGGGGCAAGGAGTTGGCAATGCTCTGCATGATGTTGCTCATCTTGGGACTGCCACTCACTGGCACAGTTATGTTCTTGGATATGGGTGGATTCACCTTGGAAACCTCCTTCAGCACCACCGGTGAAGAGCTGGAAGAGTTAGTCCGTCTTCTCTTGCGTGGCTTTTCATCCTCATCTGAACAGCTCACACCTGCAATAAACAACAACTACAGATTTTTTGGGGGAGAAGAATAAAAACTCAGAGTAGATAATGGATGTAGAGTGCTGCTTGAAAGCTTGTAGATCCTTCGGGAATGGTCTTTAAAAAAAAAAAGAAATATAATCTTGAGAAATCTTTATACTAAACCTAATACCTAAAGCTATTCCAAATAAGAGTTAGGTTAGGGTTTAGAAACAGCTTGTAATTCTACAACCGGTATGAACAATACAAAAGCCACTTGTTTAAAGCACCAGTAGTGGGTCACGATAGAACTGTTTGAATAAGAGAAAGAAACAATTTTAGTGAGAAAAAGCAATCTATTCAACCAATGGCTGCAGCCTTACTTATACAAGTGAGATTAATTAGAAACTCACTTTTCACATAAACAGTGCTCCCGCTGGGCAAGACCACCACATTGGAGGCAGGACTAGGTGGTCGTGGAGATTTGACCGTGGCTCCTAAAGTGCCACTGCTTGCTGTGGCACTGGTAGAAGTACATGTGGTGCTTGTGTAGGAGTAACACACAACCACTGTAGGGGGAAAAAGCATTTACACCAATCATATGAGGATATTGATCATAAAATTCTATCCATTTTAACATGCTACTTTGCAAGCAAACATTAATGCACACCTACCTTCTTTGTTTCCCGTTTCCGCTGGCAGCAGGAGGGAGGCATTTTGAGTGGCCGTAGCATTGGCTACTGCATTAGCAGTCACTGTAAATGCCGTTTGAGGGACTAGTCTTGGCATCAATGGGACAAGCCGGCGTCCTTCAATGGACCATTCAGAGGCGCTATTAGGACCTGACATGCTAGAAAAAGTGGGCATGCACATTCTCAGCATGTGATCGAGGTTGAAGTGTTATATTAAGTACAGACTAACATTTTACATGATAAAATATTTCCAAATTAAACCCACAAAAGTCTAAAATCATTTATTGTCTGTTCTAACCCATTAAAAACAAAATAATCACACAGTTTGGAATTAGCTTTCTTGTAAGCTGAATGTATTGGTTTCTTTGGTTGATTAAGCACAAGAGCACAATCCCGGACGATGGAATGCTTATATTCCTTCAACAAAAGTTCACCTTTTTTCCATAGGATAAAAAGTGCTGTGAACCAAAAATTTAACGAAGCAAGCTCACAAGTCCAGATGCATGTACTTAAGAACCATGAAGCACAATTTTAACAGCAAGTTCTTCTCCCTTTGTCAATAGTGTCATATTTATTGCTGGAGGTTTCAGTGGAAATGAATAGAAATCTTAAATGCCTGAGGAATAAAACATTGAGGTATGTCTACTTAGACAATCATTTATGAAACGGATACGAGAACTCGAAAATAAACTGAAAATAAACTGTTGGCCAAATTCATGGATATTCATCAAAACAAGCATCTCCAGGAAAAAAATTATTACGTTTTGTTCAGTACTATACAAGAATTAGATTAATTCCTTGGTATCTTCTCAGTACACAAAGTCAAGATAATTTTTTGTGAAAAATTATACAGGAGTCCGCCTGCTATTTGGGTCGAATTAAAGTACTGTGATCATATAGGTGACATAAACATAGCGGACATCTGGACGGTTGTATACTTACTGATAAGCAATAGTTGTGAGCCGTTCATCATTGACTGCTCTACGGACCTCTGCCCGATGACGCTCTGTTGAGATCCTATGGGGACGGCAGGTTTTGTGAAAGGAAAGAAACTGTGCATACTTAACTGAAATATTATTTCTAACAAGATCAACTCAAGCTTGAACAACTAGTTAATTGGTGTCTTTATGCATGCTCAATAATTCACGTAAGGAAATCACAAAATGGCTGACTCGGTTCTTCTGGATACAGCATTTGTTGAAAGAAACATTTCTTTCAACAAGCGTTGTATCCAGAAGAACTGATTCAGCCTTTTTGTGAACTGGTTAACTGGTAGCAATAGCATGAGCACTCAACTAATGTGTAAAATGTGTCTCAGAAATGGAATTGATAACCATCCTTCATCCTGTATCAACTGATACCAAAAGTCAGGTGGTGGAGTCACACTGGAGTCTATCCCGGTGTTCAATGGGGAGAAAACACCCTGGACTGGTTACCAATCCATCACAGGGCTAGGGCAGTTAGAGAAACTTAAACACACTTTCTGTTGGGGCCAAGGTTCAAAACAACAATCTTCTGATTAGTAGATGACCGCCTTATCTGCTGAGCGATATCACCAAATTAATAACCATAGCTCAAATTGGAATATCAATATTTGAGAAGTGGAAGAAACCCGATGAGATGAAGTCTATGTATGTGTGCGTGTGTGTGTATAACATTTTCTCCGACCATTTCCCTAATCGCCAGTCAGAGTAGTTACCCCATGCAAGTGACACTTACCCAAGAATTTTAGTGAGCTCTCCTAGGAGATCTTTTTTGTCCTTTGAAAGATCTCCTTGAGCTCGCAATGCACTGATCACCCCAGCGTAGGCCTCCAGTTCTAGTAATTACATACAAGAAAGATCACACAGCACCGGAGAAATTGAACAATTAAAGCACAGTTGGAATCTACATATTTAGTTATTCATTATAATTTACTTGAAGGATTTTTTAACTTTCTCAACTCATAACTTAAATTATAGATACATTAAATAGTTTTGCAATATTTACAAATGTAAACTAAGTTAATGGAACCTTAAAAAGACTTCTGTTTCACTGTCAAATTCCTTGAGACTTGGCAGACAAAAAGTAAGACTAAGCATAAACTCAGTGATTTATATAAACCCAGCCAGCTGTTGAAGAACTGATGGTGCCATACCACAATCACAGGTTAGTGTTTAGATGATAAAAAGTCAGTTAAGCCACTATCCTGTGAATGAGATTTTGTCCCCATACATACTTCCATACAAGATTTCAAGTGATTAAAGGGAAATATTGGACAATTCTACCAAAATATAAGAAATTAGTTAGGAAAAGAAAACTTAATCTTAATCGATTAAGAGATCTGTTTCTCCATGTATACTCCCAGGCTCTTCATGTCATTCATAAATCAACAAGTGTGCATGCTGTTTGCTCTTACCCAGTTTACGGAGAATTCTTTTGCATTCATCTCTGCCTAGGTCAAGTATTGTGGGCCATACCACAGGCATGGTCCCAGTTCGTAATGGTTTCTCCAGTTGAATCATGGACTATATATAGAGAATAATGCACATTACCATATGTTTACTTGTTCTAATCGTGGGCAAAGAAAGACAATAGCTGTTTGAGGCCGTTTTCTGGCCCATCTTATCAAGCCACTTCAGCTAAGGGTGCCTAAATTATACCCCCTGCATGCCAATTCTCATGTAACTACCTGTTTTCTAGGAGTTAAAATACCCATCACATAATTAAGGCTAAAACTGTGTAGTGACAAAGCGAGGTAACGGGAGAGTGGGCATAATAGGCCAAAACATGCCAAGATGTTTTGGTTTCAATTCAAGTGATAGAAGAGCAAATACCAACTTCTCAAATCAATTCAAAACTTCCTATTCAGTAACTGACAAGTTCAACAGCAAGAACTTTATTTGAATCGTGATATATTAATAGAGATTATACAATATATCATACAAGAGAATATCGTTCAACATATACCGTTAAATTCAATATTGTCTCTGCGGCCTACAGTTACAAACCAAAAACAGAACTTCATAAGGTAGTTTTAGAATTCTGCAATTTTTCATTGAACACGTTATAATACAGTGCAACCACAGTATAGAGTATGTTAATGACTATTACCTTTAAGCAATTTACTTCTTCTCTCAAAGTTTGTACGCAGTTAACCAGGGAGAATGATGTGCCAGATGAATGATGCTTGAACCTACTGCCATCGACATGTTGCTGTCTCCCTGTCGTGAACTGTATCTTATACACTACGGACAGGAGCAGGGATGCAGAAGACAAACACTATATTTGTTTTCCTCCAAGGTTGGTCCTTACTAAGGCAAAATAAATCTAAGTATAACACTGCATACCAGATCTAACAATTAAACAACTCCTTGGATTCAATGTTATATGTTAAGATGATATAGAACATCCCCTGTGATGCTTTTTTCTACTGTTGACTAAAGATGGCGATGTTGGATAGCTGAATAGTTAGGCCTTTGCAGACTGGCTTATGGAGGATGCAAAGCATAGAAGACAGTTAAAAATCCACGACAGAGATGTAGCAAAACAGAGCCGGGACATAGTTCACCAAGGATAGCCGTCGCATAGCAAAATAAAAGGTACTGGTTAGTAAAATAGGCTAAAATAAGATCATGTTATTTCGTCAACTAGATGTAGGTAGCTTTGGCTAGTGGGCTAGCTTCTCCATCTTTCATTATTGCTGAGCTCCATACTCCTCAACCCATGATTTACATGCCAAACATTTCACTGCAATGCAAATATTTTTAAGTAGTTAACTGGGTTATTTTTCGGAAAGTGAAATTCTATATTTATTGACACCAAATTCAAATAATCACCGGCGTTGACGTTGTGTTAGCATTCCAGGTGCCAAATCAATTCCTTACCGTCCGTCAGAAGGACAACTTCAAGGCCTGGATGAGAACTCCATACCAGAACTATATCCTTGAGCACGGCACATTTATCAAATAAAACGACTATGCACAAAGATAATGGAGTTTGAGGAGTAACCGAGCTGATAATACGAGAACATTCGTCAGAGATATTTGTGTTTATGCTTCAAATTAGCCATCTTCTTCCTCTGTTTGGGACTTCTTTTTCCTGTGAGGTAATCGGCAGTTGAGACAAAATCAAATCGGAGTGCTGCCCCCCAAAGGAAGTGGACGGAACGAAAGGCACCAACATCGACCCATGTGACCCGTTTCATCACAAGTCAAGACCTCACCACTGTCATGTCGTGATTTCTGTGGAGCTTCTTCTAGGCCGAGCTGAGTCTTAGGACCAGGGATGCCATACACCTCTTTACCCATTTTAAGCGTTGGAGAATGTAATGTGATCGTAGAGCCTCAAGGACAGAATTGTGATTTGGGGCTCTACGAATGAATAGTAGATTCAAGGTCTGTTGAGTTGGATTGGTCAAGTTTGAGCTATGGTTTATATTGGGGGCTATTGAAGAATGCTTCTGTGTCACATGTAGAAACAGTGCCAGACATGAACTCAGATGGAGGTGTGCATGTGGACACAAGTGATGGTTACTCGGGGTCACCTGTTTTGAGGAGATCTGATCGTCAAGTCAAAAGACCAGTTAGACTCGATCTATGAGCCAATGGGTTGAATATGTGATGTTCTCATTTTGCGCGTTAAAAAAGTGAATCTGATTGTTCACGATCCCTGTATCATTTAAGATACGTTCTTTTCACAGCTTCAGAGGAAGGGTGATGTGTTAATATGCGATACACCAACTGTAATACGTAATGCGACCAGCAGAGAGAGCTAGCTAATTATATGACCATGGTGTGTGTCAGGAGACAGAGATGATGAAGAGTAGCGACAGGCTATGTCGAGGTGATGATGTTCGTTTGTTCATTAAAGTTTGAGCACCAGCTCGTTATGGATTAAAACTAAGTCTCATCTTTAAGACTCGAATAACAATACATAAACTACCACTAGGGTTGTTTCTATTGCAGGCTGAGTGAATTCATTTTGATTAATGTTGAAAAGATGTTATCAGGTTTCATCTGGTAGAGGGTATGTCGACATGTCTACAGCTCAGAAAGCGTATTTTAGGGTTTGATTGCACTTACACATCTTCCCATCATTATGTGAGAATGCTTTGCACAGTCATGGAATGTGAGAACATATCAAAGTCAAATCCACAAAATTGATGGGCCAATAATTATTTATTAGAAAAATAAGGGTAGCCAGGCTCCCCTTGATATGCTAGATACGTAAGTAATTGGAGAATCTTACAAACACTCAAAAATCAGTCCTCCATGATACTACATCGTGTGCCCAGCAGTTTAAGTATACAGCTCCTATCATTTATATTGAAAATGATGTACTAGATCCCACTAATTTCTCATTTACTATAGTTTCCATTGCATATGATGGGGTTTTTGGTGCTTATGAGGGCTTTCCCCCAAACTGGATTCTTAAGGGATTGTATAGTTTTACTGTAGTGGAATGTTTGCGTGTGTTTTGCTGCAAGTAGTCTTTCATTTTGCAGTGTCTAGACATCAGTCCATTATGCCGAGTGGCAAAATTGTTTACATAAGTGCTTAAGTCTTAAATCTACGTCTAATATGAGTAACAGATTAAAGCAGAATATTCCACTGGTTGAAAAGAAACAATGCTTAAAGTTTAGATTTTTAATAAGTGCAAGGATATAATGTTTAGTTGCTCTGGTAGTGTGTGTGTGAGGGGGGAATTTACCTTAAAGGCCCAATTTATCCGAACTTGGAAAAACACACTGTGATGTGCACCTGACAGTACTGTGCCTGTGTCGTCATCTGTATCATCTTAATTGTTTAATCAGTGAAGATGCTGGAGTAGCTGGGTCCAAACAATTGGCTCTCACACTCCTTCAGTCATCATGACAGCAACATCTTCCTCAATGTATTGGAAGAAAGACGGCCAATGTTTCCCTTTTTAAAATCACTTTTCATTTTCACGTGTTGAATAGAATGAAAGCTTGAGATTTTTTTCCTGACTTAACAGCCTATTCCATTGATCTGCTTCATTTAAAGAAGTTTAAGACAACCGTGAGATGACACTTCAGGGGCTGCACCAGTGTTACACAGCAGGCATGGAACAGATTTTACATGGAGAGTGGCAGCTTATAGTATCATATGCTGAGCAGGTCCAGGGATCTAGGAATGTCCCTCTCAGGGAGAGAAAGGTCAATTTTATGTGTCATGATTAATCCCCATGTTGTGGGTAGACATTGACTTGGATGGAGCTTGGGGAATTAAGACTGGATGCCCATGCTGATGCCCCATGGTGGGTTTGAACCTGCTACCTCTGCCTCGGTTCCCAAAGCACACACTGTACCACTACTGCGGCATGCTCCTCAAAGCGTAAAAACCTGAAATTATGTGTTTTTCATAGGAGATTGGACATCTATCATCTCTGTGGTTACTACTGATATGCAATGGTCTTCATATAGGTAAACAGCCAATAACCATACAAAGACACACGTACAGGCTGCTAGATGTTACAGTATGGAGCCTGGGCCTACGTGATTGTAAGATATGATGAATGTATATTATAAAGTGTATTTCCCCATTATATTTTTGTGAATGCTACAAGTGGTGCATGGAGAAAATAGACTAGACATGAAAAATATAGTTTACTCTGCGTGGAAGTGTGGCTGTTTAACAGCCATCCCATGTGCTGTGTAGACCAAGCCTCAGATTGTGAGGAGTTTCTCTCATCACCTTGTATGCACCTTGTATACTGACCCTTATGGAAAGAAAATATTTTACTTCCATTCTGCTGTACACTCAATATCTGAGCTCATGCAGTCATTGCCTAGTATAATATGGGCTGAATATGCAATTGTTAAAGATTTCTTATTAGAAACTTTTACTTGCGCATGAACTTATTATACAGCAGTGAGCCGAGTCCTAAACAGGAAGCTGTACCCTGATCCCTGGATACTGTTATGGTCGCTCCCGTTTCTTTTTCATTCATCCTCTTTTGTATGAAAAACCATGTGGGAGAAGGGATAACCCTCTTACCCAGCTCTAGATGACTTGATTGACTTGTCCAGCAATTTTCGGTTTCCTTACTTTTTGGTTTAGTTTCTTATGCAGTTAATCCAAATTTATGATGTTATTTCTGCTGTTATCAACGTTGATATGTCACTAATATTAGATGATCCATCCTTAGACAAGGCTGAACAACAGTATGTACAAGTATACAAAAGCTGAAACTCTCTGCAGGGTTCTCCTTTCAAGAAAACAGCATCATTTGTTTGCCATTTGTCCCATTTTTCTGTTGGAGTATATATGCATTATGGTGGAATAGTCCCAATGATGTTGATAAAGTATTCCATTGATGGCCAAGCATGCCAGGGGTGGCACTACAATTTCTTCGGCCACTTTGAGCCTCCATTGTTGAGCTACAGCAATAAAAGTGGATGGGCTAGAGCAATACGAGAAGGCCTCTGGGAAAATGTTAGCAAAGAGCAACTATGTATTCCAATTCCTGACACTTGGCTTGCATTGGCTAGGTCCCAGAGAGAAGATAAGCCTTATCATTACTGAGTCCTATCTGTAGAGAGAGAAGAAAAGTCAAGAGAGTTAGTGTCAGCCAGATAAAATAATGGATCTATGAGAATGGACAAAATTTCTGTTAGTGTCATACTATTCACAAAGCAACTAAAGAAACAGAGAAAGAAAGAAGCATACCATTGGTCTCTTCTGAGTCAACAGCCATTTCACCAGGTATTTGGCACAATTGGTTATACTTTATCTCTACCTCCTGAAATCAGAGGATTGAGCAAAACTTAGTTCGACAAATAAAATATGGAAAATGTATACTTTATAAGTTGTTAAGGCTGCACCCTACATCGAACTGTATCAGAGCACTTCTACTGTAACAGCGACTACCTGTCCAACAGAATTGCCACATCATCACATTTCACATGGTTAAAATAAAAAAATTGTTAATCGAGAACATTAAAAATTTGATTCTCCAAATTATTTTATTTCAGCTCTAAAAGGCATTCGTACATATGATTTGTTAATAAGGTTAAGTGACTTAATCAACAATGTACCTTCAGATCCTGCAAGTTGGCCTGTAGAAGGCGCAGGTGGGTCATAAGCTGCCGGTTGAGGTTGGGACCACTGTCCCCTGTCTGTGAGGAAGACAGTAGCTTCTTCAGGTCAATCCCCACATCTGCTGTTCTGCAATCATCAGTGTTGCTCTCCTCACATGGCCCACACCATTCAAACACATCATAGCTACCTGAAGGGCACACAAAATGGACTGCAATGAGTGTCTCATAAAACAGAAAAATATGGCCTAGGAGTCTCTCTCTCTCTCTCTCTCTCTCTCTCTCTCTCTCTCTCATATATATATATATGATGCCAAATAATTAATTGATCCAAACGAAGAAATCCTCACCATTGCTTTCAGCTGTCTCATACAGCCCTTTATGCCCAGGTGGGAGCTCAGAGTCCTCTTTCTCTGGACTCTTCTCAGATGCAGCACTCTCACCAACTACAGCAGCCAGCTCCACTGATCTGCTATTCTCCGGGCTCCCTAGCGAGATGGTCCTCTGTAGACATCCAAGGGTCCTTGCCCTTCTCTCTTTACTATCCGCTGTCATCTCTCTCTCTTCTTCTACCTTCTCCTTGCTCACAATGTGGTTGAGAAGGACTTGCTTCAGTACTGCCACTAGGACACACAGAATTTTTAAAAAGCGCTATTAACTTTAACATATTTCTCATTACCTCTAAGCATGATTCAGCCTTGAGTAACGGTAATGCACTATTGGCAGTGAGGAAAGGGGTCATAGAAATATCAGGCAAACATTCATTTAACTGATAGCAACTTTGAACCACCTGAATTAACTATGGGACCTACATGTATTTAGAGCTTCTTCAGCTATGGAGGATGGTATGCCAAAGAGGCTTTGTTCATGGTTTTCAAGGGCAATGCCATGGCGTGACCTTTCCTGGAGAAAGGGTAGTTTGTCTGCCAGCTCATCATCTAGAAAGGCTGCAAATTCTTCCCCATAAACCTCTTCATCTTCTCTGTCTGCCACGGCTGACTCTTCTTGCTCATCTTCCGATTTTATGTCCTCAAAAGGATTGATGTCTGAAGGTGTTGCTGGAAGACTTGGAGAGGAATTGGTGTCCTTATCTGGGTCAGAGAGGAGATCAATCTTCATGACAAAAATCAATATCTTTATTCTTCAAGAATTAATTTTTTCAAGAAAGAAAGTGATATTTTGTTACGGCAGCAAATCGCCACTCAACTCAAAATCATTTGTAAATAAGAGTCACCTGGAGAATGGATACTTGTGGACTCTGTACTGCAAGAATCTTTGCTAGGTTTGGGCACTTCAGCATTGATGATCTCAATGGTATCCCGCTCAGTACTGATGCACACACAGTCATACAAGTTCACATTTAGAAGACTTAGGACAAAAATTGACTAAGTGATAAAGCACCAACCAAAGTGCCTGCATCAATGAACTCACTCAGACTGATCTAGAGGTATCCTGTTATTTTTGGCTTTCATGGCATCAGCACACTGCGTGATCAGACACTGCCACCTGGATGAAAGGATGCCACACAACAGGATTAGAAAACAGAACAATGCCAATGATGAATCCACTCTATGAGACGTATAACTTACGTCCTTTGCTCTGAAATACTCTGTGCCATCAGCTCATAGATCTGAGCTCCATTGTCAGACATGGAGAGCACGAAGAAGGACTTGTTGTCTGAGGGTGGTAAGATAAAAAAGAACCCTTTCAGTCACTGAGTATCCTGCTTCACTGAGTGCAAGTCAACATCACTTTTCTCTATCATATAATTCAATTCAATTTTAATTAATTTTAATTGACATGTAATTTCTAGAGGAATATGGTTTGCAGAAAGCTTTATGAAACACTAATAGATCAACACATTACACCCGACACAAGAAGTACTAAGAAATTTGGAAGTTGACATGACGAGGAATTGATATATATTTGGGTGAATGTAGTTCCTACCAGTTGCCACAGGGCGCACCATGACAGTGTTGAGTTTGATGATGGGGCTGAAGATATGCTTGGTGTCGGCAGTGCCTGCCAGATTCTTGCTGTGGCATTTAAGCACTAGACGCTCATCTTGTTTCTGGAGGAGAACTAGAATATCCTCCAATAGGATTGTGTATAGCTCTGAAACAAAATGGAGATGAAACTGGCACATCATTTGAAGACATCAATTCGATGGTACATTGCAGTGACAGACATACATGCATGAGTTTATTCTACTGAAATGTACATGCATACACACACAGACATAAATATATAAATGAATACATATTTAGATAAACAGATACATACAAAGAGACATGGATACACAAAGTATATATCCATGCAATATCTATACAGTCTGCGTTTGCTTCTTTCAGAGAAGATCATCTGTGTGTGTCTGTGTAAACGCTACTTGTGTTCACACATACCAATGGTCTTGTCTTTATTGACCTTCCAGGAGAGAGGCCCTTCATGTACCATCTTCCTCTTAGTCAGATCCAGATTCTGTAAAACACCAGATTTGTCGATATACTGTAAAGACTGTCTCTATTTATACCAGTGAAGTTCCTCTCTTATTCATGACTGAAGCTTGACCTGTTATGCATGATAGAAATATGAGTATCATATTCCAAGTAAAAATGAGTATTGGAGGCACTAAGAAGAACATTTATGTTAGATATGACCCTCAGAAAGGCTCAGAGGTCAGAATAGGTCAAATGCAGGTATTCTCCTTACCTTGAACTCTAAGATCATGGGGTTCTCACTCTGCTTTAGAGAAGAGAGGTCCAGCCTTCTCTGATATTCCTCCAGCCTCTGTTTGAGAAAGCAGTGCACCAAGATTTCACTTACTTTTACGATATGATGGTGTGACATCACTGCAGGCAAGTGCATACTTTGGCATACATATCCCAACCTGCTTATTCTCTGCCTCCTTGACAGCCTGATTGACGTGGTTAAGGATCTTCTTACAGCATTCTCCAGCCCTTTTCACCTTGTCCCTCTCTCCAGGGTCCTCTGTGGAAATACCAAATACACAAAACCCCCAAATGAGTTAGTTAGCCAACAATCTTTTGTTCCCAGCAGTGAATGATCCAAAAGTCATAAAGCCACACCCAGCAGACTTCACTAGCTCTACCTGTGTAATTTGCTATACTCCCCAGCAGCAGTGGATATTTAGTCAGCCTCTGCATTTCTATGGGAATGATGTCTTTAAGCTGGAGCCGGCGACACAGACGGTTACTCTCAGCCTCCTGCGGGATTAGATAAAGAAGAAGAGGGTCATCGATATCTCTGTAAAATCAAATTGGGCTCAGTTCACAAAATGGATTCAAACCAAGTAACTGTCACTCGGTGTAAAGTACAAAAAGACCATCATCAATCACTAACTTACGGGAAGAAAACGGAAAATTATTATTAGAATGAGAATTATCTGTGGTTGGGGTAATACAAAAATTCAGTTTCTGTAACACTTGGAACACATAACTTCATCATCCACACATCAAGTTATGAAGTTGAAAAGAATGTAAAAACCTTGTGGCATCATCGAGGATGGTAAGAAATAGCATTAAATTATCTTATTCTCACCATCAAGTTTCAGGAGAAGCTTAATGGAAAGATGGCACTTACACTTACATTACATGAAGCTATTAGGGTGAATGTGGTCTCATTTTATATCTAATAGGTCCAATATATTTCATTATCTTTAATCTAAACACCATGGTGAAAGTAGATTGACCTGCATAAAGGAAGTAAACCGCTGGTCTTTCTTCTGCTTGGACTTAATGAGTTCCAAAGCAGAGGGCTGGTTGCTACAAAAGGTTCCTACTGCCCTCTTGATTTTCTCTTCTTCTTCACCACTGAACTGGAAGACAAACAAATAGGGTAATAAAAACATTTAGCTTCTGCCTCAATAAGGTTCAATTTCTAGATCACATTAACAACAGAGACTGTTAAAAGTAACAGCTGGAGCAGGCAAACCTTTTTTGATCCTCATAATACAAACATTATAAAAAAAATAGAAGATGGAGATGCAAGGAATGCAGATTTATGAGAGAGAAGGTAATGAGAAGTATAGCACAATAACATTGGCTACGCAAAAGGTTATGATATCTCAATATTTAAGTTAATCAAATTGTGTTAAATCATTTATTAATATTTGCACAAGGATATTTTAATCTGTTTAACATGCTGTGTCAACTGTGGCTTCTCTCACCCATGCCAGGAGATCATCTCCAATATGGCCGATCACAGATGTCTCTGTTCGCTTCCTGATGGCTGTCATGTGCTCTGTTACTGAGACTATAGGACAAAGGAAAGAAAACTCTTGTTGCATAAACAAATGATAAATGAGCCATAATCTGATTGGAATAAACAGGTTATGGTTTAACAAGGGACCATGGCATAGGTCAGTGGGTAGAGCGGTCGTCTGGCGATCAGAAGGTTACAGGATCGATCCCCAGTCCTGCATATAGCATGTCGAGGTGTCCTTGAGCAAGACACTGAACCCCTAACTGCTCACTTGATGTACATTGCTCTGGATAAGAGCGTCTGCTAAATGCCTGTGATGTAATGTAATGCAATGACATCATGATGTTTGAAAAGTCCAAAGTCCTGTGTGCTATCTTAGTATTGTGTGTGTCATTGAGATTACCATGGAGCTGAATGATCTCATCCAGGTTGGTGAAGATGTGTTTGATGTCTTCTGGAGGCAGGATACTGTCTCTGTTTAACCTCTGATAAAACACGGAGTCTAGCACCTTCAGCATCCGTAGGTGGGCTCGCTCAGTGTACAGCAGCTCTAAGGATGGACACAAAATCACAAACGAGAAGATGCACGTGAACACACAGACAAAAACAAATACACAATGTCAGTGCATCAATTCGCATGTTCTGGTTAATCTCGTAAAATCCTCTTCATCAAAATTCTCATATTTAGGAAATATTCTGGTTTAAAGACTCTTTTAATGCTATAACTGATTGAAATAAATAGATTTCTTAGACACATCTTGGCAGTAAAATATCTTTTGAATCAAGAGGGCCTATGGTGGATATTCAGTCCTCCCTCATGCTTGCCATCTTCCTGATGATTTTGGAAAAGAAAGAGACCACTGGTGGGAAAACAGGCGTCTGTAGAGTCTCACCATTGATGACCTCCTGCCTCTTGATTTCTTGTGGCGTTAGGTTTGCCAGGACCTCTCGACTAACAAGCCGCTGCCAGTTCAATGGGTCCTCTTTGCTCTCAACCTCTGTTCCCTGGTCATCCTCACTCTGGATCTCTGGCGAGCCCACCACACTCAACCCCTCCACCCTAGAAACAACAAATCAGAGGCAAAATAAAAATGAATCAGAGGAAGGAGTGAAACGTGACAGAACGGACACACTCTGCACTATTTTGCTATCTATCTATATGTGTATGGGTAGGTGGGTGGATGGATGGGTATATATTGGCAAAAGGTAATAAAGAATACAGGATGAATATGTTTATGTTTAAAATAAAGGTTATTCAAATGTTGTAGTCCTCACCACTCTGAATACTTACTAAACATAGACCTACGAAAACTTGAAAGGCTGTTTATCCCAGCAACAACATGCCATTCAGAGCCAAGTAATTCCAGCTAAGCAGAGATTCAAATTTGACATGTAAGGGTCCACAGGCCAATTTTGGTCAGCCACAAACTATTTTATGGCTTCCTCAGGGTTTCAAAATGTAACAACAGCTTCTCAGTCTGAACTAATCATTTTCCAAAATGAATGCATAACAAACCAAATAAAAAGAGAGAAACATTTGTTCTTGGAACCTGCAAGGGTCCTGTTCCTCCTCTTGCAATTGGTCTAAGGTGCAGGGACTGAAGTCAAAGTGGGTGCTTGGCGAGTTGGCATCACCATCTTGGCTGTCTCCAGAGTGCAGAGTGTCACTCTGTCTGGATGGAATGGAAGATGGAGTGAAACCTGCAGATGATAATAGGATATATAATAAAAAGTTCTGCTTTTATGTGTCACGATTGATCCTCACATTGTGGCAGTGGGATCGTGGCCAGATTTCCTTCCTGACTGCAATAAAGAATACAGGTCAAATTGATACTATTTCAAATGTAGGGCCCTGTTTCAAAAAGCTGTTTTTCTTCTTTGATGAGCTCACTATTTCTCTACTGTCTGACAGCCCCCACAACACTAAGAGTAACCCGAGTGTGGGGAGGACATTCTCATGAATATAATGAGTCAAAAGCAACAAAAAGTAGCTTAAAAATAGAGTGAACTGCAACAATGGGGTATCTTACTGGAGTCTGAGTCTTGACCACTGTTGTCTGTAGCCTGACTGGTCGGTGAGCAGTGTGGAGTTGAGGAGGCATAGGATAAGGTGTGGGTACTTGAATCTGAACAATCACTTGACTGGCTTCCTCGGACGCTGCCAGATAAAGAATCGGGGTGTTCGGGGATGCTGTTAGCCGGCTGGGGGAGCTGCTTTGGAGAACGCTGCTTGTTCAGCTCTATGGCTCTTCCAACTGTGATAAAAAAACCATGATATAAACTAGATAAACATAAAAGGTGTAGCATCAAAACCCAGAACCATCTTAATGTGATACGACAGTGCTACACACTAAGTCACTGTGCTGCCCACGCTAAAACAGAGAAACGCATCATCGAGATGCAAACCAGGACAGCGCTGGGTAGTTTTCAACCCACCTGAAGTCGAATCCACTCTACTGGGTCGCCTCGGCTGCCCAAGGATGTTGGGAAAGCGAGGCTTTTTCACCTTTTCTTCTCCCTCCTTTTCAGCCTTGATGCTCTTCACCTTGTTGAAGAGAAACATATTTTGTTTCATAGGACTGTATTATTATTTTTAAAACCCACAAGCCAACTTCAAAATATAGATGTTTTGAAGTGAAAAGGATCTCATTTTTCTCACATATAGTAAATATCCCAATTGCCATTTGTTTGTGCATCTCTTAGTATGTCTATGCACTTATACATGAATGGGTAAGTCAGGCTAGCTACAGTGTGTGTGTGTGTGCGGGATGTGTCATTTTAAAGCAAAATCTCACCTTGATTTTTGGCAGAAAGTTGATTCGCAGTCGTTTTGGTTCAAGGCTGCGCGGCTCCTTCACTTTTACTCCAAGGTGCTTCATATAGGTGAGGGTCACGTACTGTATTGTTGAGCTATGACAGAAAAACACACAATGTTTTTCTGCAACCATTATACGCAGATGTTCGGGTCTCAATTCTGCAGTATTCCACTAATATAATACCAAGTATATTCGTACTGCATGTTTATGAATCTAATAACACGGGGACAACTATGGTGCATCATTATTCATTTGCATAACACTCATCTTTGTGAATGATTATCTTGGATTTGAATTTGATAAAGTTTAATGGAGTCTGGGTGGATGTTTATATTCTCATATTTTGGTGGGAATTCTATGGTCCTCTTCAGACGTATTTTTATTAAATTCCAAGTATTTGCTTCATGCGTGCCTACTGACTCATCCTTCCATCTGTCTCACTGACCAAAGTCAGACTCTTTCCATTCAGTTACTGCCCTAAGCATGGCAGGAGTTTGCTCTTTGAATCCAGAGGGAAACAGATGTTTGACTTACTGACTTTGTTCTACTTGTGTGTGTATGTGTGTATGTGTGTATGTGTGCATGTGTGTGCATGTGTGTGTGTGTGTGTGTGTGTGTGTGTGTGTGTGTGTGTGTGTGTGTGTGTGTGTGTGTGTGGGC
>OMLC01043855.1:0-10133 GCA_900302585.1 Regalecus glesne
GTGTTAGATGCTCATGTGTGTTTACTCGTATTTGTAAGTATTTATACATTATGTACAAATGGGGAAATTCAGTTTTGCTTTTTTTACTTTTCCCCAAACTAGATAAAATGATTTACGTGGGATAAATATTGTTATTTCATTGTAATCCTTACTCCCACTTGTGAAAAATATTACTCATGTAGATAAGCCTGAAGTGACATAGTTAAAAATTCTTCAAGTATTTGCTGTCCAGAAAACATCTTTCCGGGCTCAGTAATCCAGGTAGTCAACAAAGTCAAATTAGTTCAATCAGGTCATGTGTTGAATTCTGAGATTATTGTTTTGTTAAAAACCAGACAAAAGTAAGTTTGGGTAAAGGTAACAACATGTAACATTAGCTTCCACACTGTACTCATTTTGGATTTTAAACAGATTTCCAGATGACCTGATTGAACTATTTTGACTTTGTTGACTACCTGGCTTACTGAGCCTGAAAATATATATTTTTATTTTCTTCCATTTTTGCATTGTTTTGGCCCATTCTTCGTTGAGCACCCTAATTTATATCTCTGTTCCTTTGAAAAGGAACTGGGTGGGTCACATACTGGGATGAGGGTGACATTCAGTGACATTTTGAAACATACTTATGTTTTATTTTAAACATATGCCCTGAGGACTTTGTAGAACAATTTTAAATTTGCCGTCCATGTCATTTGAAACCATCATAATCCCACTTGTTTTACATCTTCTAAGACATCAAATTTGAATCCATAACATATTGACCTATGACCTTCATCTGTGCTTTATTTACTTATTCTTTTTTCAGGACATTACTTCAGGGAACCTATAAGTTTACTTGGTATACCCTGTACCTCTTATCCTCAACTCTTCATAGTAATTTTGCTGTTGGCCGTCATTCAACATGGGAAAAACATCAATAAAAGGCAAGCAGAAGTCATTTGACTGTGCTCATTGAGACTTATCTATGACTGTTTGAGTGTTTGTAGGGAAAATACATGGAAAAACAAAAACAGATTTTTCAGGTCTTGGTGAAAGTCAACTGCATGGCTCCAAAAAAAGTTTGAAAAAGTATGATCTTTTATCGAGTAAATATTCCAACTGTAATTATACCATTTCAACTCCTTTCTGAAAGTGAATTATAATTAATTTAAATTGTGTTGTACTTAAAGATATGCTGTAAGGAACTATCAATCTGCAGATATATTTGAATACATTTGAGAACTCTAGGTACTTTATATCTGTCTGTGTATTTTTTATTCATTCATCGTTCATTTATATGATCATGTTCCTCTCATTTTCAGATACTAAGGATGGGAAAAAAGACAAACTAGGGAGGAATATTTCACATTCGGGAACAAATTCGGCAACAGCTAAAGGTATATTTTTTCAAAGATACACATAGGGCTGACCTCTGTCACTAAGCTATTTGCTTAGCTAGTAAAATTAAAGTAGATTTTACAAATATATTCAAATAGAATGGTAGGGGAAATCCAGCATATTTTGCGGACAGTTCCGGTAGATTTGACTTAGTTGTGATCACTGTATAGTTGGTTGTGATTGCAAACCAAGTCTTTTGGGGACAGAGCCTTTAAATATTACTCAACAAGCCCAGGTCCTGTTATATCGAACAGAGAACTCTGAGGAATAAGAAGGTTTGAGTTTACTTTGTTTCAAACACTTCCACACAACAATTGCTACATTTGCTAGTCGTGTTATGCTTTAGTAAACCCATAATATTACACACCCTCTTCAAATACAGTGCATTAAAATGAAGTGCTTGTTTGAATTGGGGCTGTACTCATTGTTATTTTCTTGTTTTATTATTCTATAATCATTTTATATTATATTGGTGAAACCAATGCTGCACTGTACAATGCTTTCTTTATTAGGGCTGCCTATAGTGGATGTACAGTTAAGACTCCTGTTATATAGTATGTCATGAAAATGGTATGCTTCATGGGCCACAAATAATTTCATTAACATGTTACATTCACTTTTTTGACATGATATACTGTATTGAATTGCTTTGCGTTACCTGGATTCATTTTACAGTATTAGTTTTATCAACTATGGAATATTTTATTGCATGTTGCTACAACTACCAAGACATCTCATTCTTGAATAAATTCCTCCTAGATGCTTTCAGCTGGGAGGAATATCTAAAAGAAACATCATCTACGCCAGCTCCTCCTAGCTTTTTTCGTCAGGTATGTAGGTATCTCCTTACAAGTGTCAAAACAATCTTTCTGATACCCTTTATTATGTTAGTCTCTAGCAAAAGAAAACCCTTGTTGTAAAATGTTACTTTGTATTGATTTAATCAAGGGGAGCTCTTTGGTCATCATTTTTGATGAATTATTCTAATCAAACTAAATTGTGTAGCATCATTTTCACTGTAAAAATAGTTTGTTCTTTATGTTCTATTTTAGAAGTATAGCAGTTCCAAACAATTGTAGCTAATTGGCAGTTTAAAAATTGATTTATTCCCTCACTTTGTACAGATCAATAAATTATACCAAGTCACATCTATGTGACCATAAAGAGCACATGGTTCTTCTAAATATAAAAGTTCTCATACTATCAGCTCTCCCTTTCATTACATTTGCTTAGCATTTTAAGCAAGTTTAATCACAAATGGCAAGTCACATGATAGGAATTAATATATTATTCAATGATTTTGTTGCAAGTAATCTTTCGTTGTATTTAAGTACAGCTCACACTGCTTACAACAAGGGCTATCAGGCTCTTACAGCTGTCTTTTTGCTTGCAGTCAAGGGTTCCACCCACCAATGACTTCAAAGTGGGAATGAAGCTTGAAGCTCACGATCCACGTAATTCCACCTCGGTTTGTATTGCCACAGTGATGGGCTTAACAGGTGTGCGTTTGCGTCTCCGTCTGGATGGGAGCGACAACACCAATGACTTCTGGAGACTGGTAGACTCCTCTGATATCCAACCTATTGGCACCTGTGAGAAGAATGGAGATATGCTACAGCCACCACTAGGTATGGAATAAAAATAAAATCAGGGCTTGGATGGGGGGGTGAAGAAGTACATGGTGTATTATCATTGACTTCACATGTGATTATGATACTAACAAAGTCTAATAGTATAAGGGTAACATTTAGTGAACTATATTCATTTTAGTTAATGATTATGTTTAGCAACATAACAAACCAAGTAGCTGTGTCCTACAATAGAGATTGTTATATCTGTGGGGTTTTTGTTACTTATGGGAAATATAACTTCTGCTACAACTCAAAATGACTTTGTCAATTCAAATATGGTAATTTTCTCTTATTTCAAATCAGGGATGAGTAATTGACATAGAAAGGGGAAAAAAAACAGAAGTTGCAAGGGATTGAGAGATGTTTATCCACATCAAGTGCTGGTGTGTAAAGTTCAGTGCCTCTGCAAATTCGTGGTAATAAGTAGGGCTGTGATGATGACCACAATCATATGATGCCTACTACAGGATTGATTTCTTTACTGCCATCACCGCAATAATTTTTTTTTTTTTGCTGGTGAACGTTACTGGAGTGAATAATATTGTGTGATATGAATATAAACAATTATAAATACCAAAATCAATATTTAGTTATCATTGACCGTCTCCCAATGAATGTTGAAGGGCTTCTGGATGAAAAAAACTTTCCAGTTTCTTGGCGCTTCAGCTTCACCAGCAACAGTCCGTTAAACATATGGGGGATTTTTTGGAGGGGGAGGTGTATGTTGGATTATAACCACTTATTTCTAGGCTTGAACACTTGTGATACATACAGATAACATTCAGTTGAATATATACACACAAACACACACACACACACATAAAAGTAGACGGAGGAAGTAAACATTTGGCGGTCCTTATAGTGAACACACTTCTTTTATAGGATAAAGTCCATACAGTTGATACCAACCCCCATACAGTCGTTTCAACAATAGTTGAAACCGATTCAAACATTACTTCACCTGTTTGGGCACAGGAGTTAATATGCTGTATTTGTAGAGAAAAAGTATCTCATGAGAAAATATGTCTAATCTAAGATCACATTTTAGAATTAACCATCCTATGGTGTTTGCCAGACTTGGTAGCAGCACACCTGCCAGTGGAGATTGGCCTACAAAATTCCATCCTTTTGTAAAATATAAGAATGGATCCAATCCCCCCCAAAAAAATAAACCACACCAAACCCCAGGGAGAGTTTGCTTTGTCACCACAACAAGAATAAGTCCCATCACAGCCCCAGAATGAGCAGAATAGCTTAATAGAACTAAAGTACAATATATGTAGCTCATCAACATGTATGCATATAGGTTTGCATTGAAAGACTTTCAGAAATGTATATTCATTTACTTTCCTTCCTGAATGTTGTTTGTGGTGGGCACTTGTAAAACATTGAAAAAAGTGAAAACAACCTTTTTAAATTCAAGGGTTCACAACAACTCACCATTATGTGACTACAGATCACTACAGGTTTTAAAGAATTACAGACAGATGAAATTCCCCATTTCTATCTGTTCTAGAGCTTCTTGTGTTGTTAGAACAAATTTAACAACTTTCCAAGAATAGATCAAACTAAATGGTTTAGGTAATAGCAGCAAAGTTGTTTTGCATTGGGAATTTCTAATGAAAAATTCACATCTCTAAATGGATTTCAATTTGCACATAGCCATGAACAGTGTTTGGTTGTGTGTGATGGCCCTGTGATAGACTACAGACATGTTAGTTCTGTGTCTCTACCCATTGCGCATCGCATGCTGGGCTGACATGCAATCACTCCTTCAATGTGTAAATGGCAACAGTGGATGATGGATAGAAGTCCAAAAGAGTTGATCTTGGCTTTTACACTGTTGTCTCTTACTGCACATACAAGCAAGATGTTGGGTTGATACAAGTAATGTGTTTTACGTTTAGAAAAAAGATAAATCGAGTTCTAACCAATTCATAAAAAGTGCTAGTCTTTCTAATCAACGCTGTAGAATATTCAATTTGTCTTTTGTCTCTTTTCTTAACAAGGATTTAGGATGAATGCATCCTCATGGCCTATGTTCCTACTGAGAACATTAAATGGAGCAGAGATGGCTCCACCAACTGCCTTTAAAAATGTAGGTATTCTCTCAAATATAAGTTTATCATATAGAGAGTTCAAGGTCTTTTGTTGTGGCTACATAAATATAATAATTTATTTCAATGTACCTGCATTTATTTTAAGGAACCTCCAAGGCCCTCCCAGAACAACTTCAAGCCTGGCATGAAGCTAGAAGCTGTAGACAAGAAGAACCCATACCTCATCTGTCCAGCAACCATTGGGGATGTTAAGGGGGATGAGGTCTTTGTTATGTTCGATGGATGGCGGGGTGCCTTTGATTATTGGTGCAAATATGACTCCCGAGACATCTTCCCAGTGGGGTGGTGCTCCATCACCAAGCACAGTCTGCAGCCACCAGGCAACAGTGGTAAGTATTACCCTCTAGGTGGCAACAGAGTTCTTTCTGCTTGTGTCCTAGTGATAAAGAGGAGATATTATCAGAACTTCCATTACATTTAGTTAACTGTGGTGGTCCTTCACTAAGGGAAAGCTAGTTCCAAAGTCAGAAAAATAATTTACTTGGAAATTCAGTAATGATTTGACATTATTCCTCCACGACCAAAAGAAAAAAAAACTGCACAGACAATTACAGCACAATTTGTCATTTATCATGATGCTATCACAAGAACAACTTTTAAACACCCACTGGATCTTATCAAAGAATAATGCAAAGATTAACCTTAGTTTTGCAGTCAAACTACATCATTTCTCTACATCTGTAAATACTTATAGGAAGCACTGTACATAATGTCATTTAATCATTTGGCTTGATCCTACAAATTTATTTCAGAATATACACATTTCAGATTTAGCAAACCATTCTTAACAGTCATTAGTTTAGAAGCTGCGTTTGATTGACAATAACCAGAAATGCAAATTTCAAGAAATTTCATCAATAGTTGCTAATGAAAATAAACAATTATTGATTAATAAAACAGTTTAATATAGCTTATGACACAGAAGGTCTATTTTAATGGCATAAATAAATACACCTGTGAAGAATCTTTGGTGTGGATAAGACTTTGGGCAAAGTAATTCACTTGAGACAATCAGTGAGGTACATGTTAATCTGCTTCAACACATTCATTCTAAAGATGACTAAGGAATTCATAGCAACCTAACAGAATTATCAAATAATTGCGGCTTGCACTCACCATCTTACTACTGAAAATGTTTTCTCTTTGAATGAAAAGACCCGAACTTTATGTTTGCTAGAGTTGGCATTTGTACATTCCCCCTTCAAGCAGCTTTAATATCCGTCTTGAATTTTCCTGACAAGGATTCTTGAAAATGAACTTAGTGAATTGATCATTTTGGGATTCCATCAGATCATATGGCAGTGTTAATTACCATTTAGTGGCATTAAACATGTATTTAAGGTATTCTCGCTACTTTGTCTGTGTTAAATCAAAATGTGAGTGCTTTAGCGTTTGTAAAAATTGAGTGCACACACACACACACACAATAGCCGTGAGCTTTGGTCACTTATTTCAAAAACTCACATCACCTAACTATAAATACTTGAAGTGAAAGTTGCTTTAAGATATGAATCAGTTCAAGTATAAACATGGATATTAACATGGCAAATATTTGTTTCCTTCAAGCTGTTTAAGGAAAACAGCTTGAAGGAAACACCTTCACATGTGGGCTGTTAATCATTCTTCTCTACCACTAAAGAAAACATTAAATTCAAATGAGAAGCGCTAGTTTGTTTGCTAGTTTCTAATTCTTTGTGACGCTCTTCCCACTCACATTTCATGTTGACCTAGTGATAACCTGTAAGTTATTGTCACAAGGCCAAAAAGTGCAAGAGAGGCACAGTTAAAAAAGGAATAAACTGATATTTTAATGTTTTCTGAAAATCTGTTTTAAACTTCATGATGATGTAGCAAAATGTGTCGTAACTTCATTTGAGTGCACTCACACGGAGTTGCAACACATTTTATGATCGACCACATTGTTATACGAATCTGTTGAAAATGCTGTATACCCTTTGCAGTGAATCCTATAGTAAATATGTTGAGCAAACTTGAGTTTGGCACATAAGGAAAATTTTGGTGAAAGGTCACTATTTAAAAACATTTTGGTGTCTCAAGCGTTGTCCAAGTTAAACTAGAAAACCACAATTTTGCTTGATGTGTACGTGTAGCTCCCCAGTATTTGGCCCTAGCTGCCGATTGCTTAAAGAGAACATTCACTGATTTTCAACCTTGTCCGTGTTTATCTGCAATATGGATAGCATATGAAAAACACCTGCAGTTGTTCCTGACCTTTTCAGCATCTCTGGAGCTGTAGTGAAACCAAGGTGTTTTTTTTCCAGCCACTAAGTGAAGTATTGTGACGTCATTTTGCGACTGGAAAACCACAGCCTAGCAGAGTTTCTAATTTACTCTAAACATTCTATTGAAAAAGCACATACTTGTTCTCTTGATTGATCTACATTTCCGATGGTGGAAATGACATCCCACAACAACAGTACAGAGGATTTTATGGACGACAGTATAGAAGCTAGCATGCAATAATGTATTCTGGCACAACTAGGCAGTGTACAACTAATAAATAGAAAATTATAATGGCTTGTTGGCAGTTTTGAATATTCATTAGCATTTTCCACATCTACATTTTACTTTAAGACAGCATGAAGATGTATGTCCAAATTTTTAGTTCTGAGCTAAAATATACTCTGAAACTTTGTGTGTGTGTGGGGGGGGGTTTACTAAGCTTTTGGTGAGCTCTAACTGCTTTTTCCACTCCGTGTGTGTGTGTGTGTGTTTTTTTGGGGGGGGGTATTTAAAGAATTTATTCCTCAAAGTAAATGAAGACCACAAGATTTCCTACAGATTTCTTTATCAAATTAAAAACTGCCCCACCTTTTTTGGGGGGGTATCTACATGAAGACTGAGAAAACTATGATGTGGGATTTTGATCTTCAGCTTGATTTAAGTGGGGCAATTTAATTGGGACTGGATTTTTTTTAATGTTTCTTTTTCCATTCAGAGGTCAGCATTCTCTTAATAATCTCGTAGCATATTGTAACTAACCCAAGACCACAGGAACATGCTCAAGCGCGCAGGCAAAGAAACATTGAAACAAAAAAAATTCCGTTTTGTCAGCTAAGAAAGAAAGCACGGTATATTGTTCAGACTGAAATGCCATACTTCCATTTAGATGTCATCATTACCTTCATAAGTCATCTTCACATGGAGTTTATGAAGCTGGTTGGGGCATGACAGCATAGCAGGGATGGCCAAAGTGATCCAGTAAGAGTCGCTGTGGGTGCAGGTCTTTGTTCCAACCAAGCACTTCCACACCTGATTCTGATAGTCAACCAATTCTGTCTGCTAAGGAGCTTGATCAGTAGACTCACATGTGTATCTTCTGCTGATCAAGGTCCTTTGCAGAGATGATTGGTTGACTAATAGAATCAGGTGTGGAAGTGCTTGGTGCTTGCACCCACAGCGACTCTTACTGGATCACTTTGGCCACCTCTGTGATATGCATCATGTGACAACATCTGTTTCATATGTGCGAACGTTTATTTAGTTTGTGTTGCAAATCACACTAAAGCGATATTGTTTGGCATTTGGAGTCTGTCCCTCTTCCACAGATTACATTTATAAAGATTAAAATAATAAATTCCTCTTATTGGCTTTTTACTCACAAAGTTTTTATTACACATACAGTAACATAACTAGTTTTGCTGTCATTAACTCTCTTTCGCTGTTTGTTTGTCCTCCGTTCTACTTAGTTGCATGTGTGGAGGGGCTGAGCCCTGCCTGCAGGGAAACAGAGTGCAGAAGAGAGGAGACAAGAAACTAATGTAATCATAAATGACAGTAAAATGCAGTAGAGACTGTTTATTTATGTTATTCACCTAATTCATGTGACCTCATTTCAAGAAACGCTCAGTGTGAGAGTTTCTACTGCATTTTGGTGTCATTTATGGTCATGCTCCTTTCCTCTGCTCCCTGTGGTTCAACAAGGGTGGGTCTGCTCCACCAAACACACACGCACTCTGGGTGGATATGGACCAGAAATAATTTATTCATTGAATTTACAAAAACGTGCTATATTATGCTATATGTATATATCATTATCAAGATATGATAATTTGGTCCTATTGCACAGACATAAAACATCGAATCTTACACAAAATCGTAGGATTCAACGTATTACTCCTGATTAGCACAGCGTTTTTCCACTTTCACTGGATTCAAACATGTAAAGACCACTGAACTTTCAAGACACTGATGGTCTGATTGTAAAATCTCTGTCTTTGTTAGATAAGGGAGTTACTTGTTTCAGTGTGTATTTGATGTGAAGCTTTGCAGATACAGCCTGATGTCCTGTCACTGAGCTCTTCACTTAGGCTGAGGGGAGATTGTAGACAGGGTACAGACCAAGAGAAGAGGGAGGGAAGGGATGAGGCGGGAGGCAGATTTATGTTCTTCACATCTGACCTGTTTACATGGAAAATTTTGTTTACATTGAAGCTCCTTCCTCCAGACCATGGGATCTGAACTGTGTCTGTATACAACACAGGATGGGGAGGAATAAGGTTATATCACATGCACCCAGACACTTGCATGTACACGTTCATGTGACTATTGCTAAATCCTCAACCATTTGACATTTTTAATGCTTCTAACGCACAATCCTATACTCCTCATCTTGTGTCATATAACTGAATCTGTCTGTATACCTAGATTATTAAGATTGTAACCTGTTTATGTAAAACCTCCTGCATACACTTCAAAAGATAGGGAGGAGCATAGTCAAAGAGTAATCCCCCTTTACCCAGCCCCATCCTCCCTCCTCTCTCTACTCCTCCCCCCTCCAATGAGAATCAGTCTATGTCTGTATACCCCAGCTCCTCTTGTCAGTGTAGGCTTTGTTATGGGCTTGCACTAAATTTTTGAGGAAAAGTACAGTTTTCTGTGCATCGGGCAACATTGGGAATACTGATGATCTCATGGACCAGAAAACTGTGTACTAGCAGTCAAAACAGGCTACTGCTGATTGGACACCTGTGAAATATTTTTC
>OMLC01043856.1:0-11687 GCA_900302585.1 Regalecus glesne
AAGACTGTGATAGAGGTCGCAATCACAGGTCTTGAGCAGTTAGGGGTATGGTGTCTTGTTCAAGGAGATTTTGACGAGCTTTCTGAGGGAAGCTGGGATAGAATCGCTAATCTTCTGATTCCTAGAAGACTGCCCTTATTCCTGAGCTATCCCACACCCTTCCATTCATCCCAGGGTTCTTAAAATGCAACAATCGTCCACCCTTATTGGCACACTTAATGAAAAATACATTTCGTCAATCTGGAGTAATTCTTTTGGCCATGTGGGAGCTGGCTGATTATGTGCAAGGTGCTTTTCTCATCATTGCTTCATTCGTTTCCCTTTTTCAGTGTCCTCGTCTCTATTGAATTGGCTGGGAAGCCCGGGAAGGTTGAAAAGGGTCAGACAAGAAGATAAGAAGTCAGGTGGTAGTCTTTCATTGTCGCCACTCATTGCCTGAAATGCCACTAAGGAAAATATTGTAAATGGTTGCTTTTCCTAAAACGGATTTTTGCTGCATGTTGCAGGCAGCCAATGAATCAGAAGTGAAGTCATAATGAAATATCTGTTATCAATGCGAATGATCTCTGAACTCTCAAATATTGGCCACCTGTGTTCTTGCAAATTCTAACTTTTATGGCGACTGAGTTTTTGCAAATTGGGAACCTACATCATCACCTTGACATCTAATCACACTGGTCTTCATGCACACTGCCAACGTTCTCCCCTATCATCGCAATTAGTGCATCTAGTTCACAGGTCTCAACTACCTTCCTCCACCACCTTCCTCCTCCTCAATGCCTTGTTCTTTTCCTTTTTCAATTTTCAGCTTGTTCATTTTTGCCAGGTTTGAGTATGTTGTGGAGATGAGGAGAATGGAGGGAGCAGTCTAGAGGAGTGTGGAGGAGGTGGTGGCGAGGTGACTGCTAGCGATGTTTGTCCCTGAAGGTTAGACGTGAGAAGGATGTTGCCGAGCAAGACGTATCACTCTGTTACAGAAACTGCATCCTCCTACTTCCCTTTGCCCCAGCTGTTACTATCATTCCTACATCTCCCCTCTCGATGCTGTTCATTCTGTTAATTTCCCCCCTATTTATTTCTGCCCTCCATTCTCCCATGATATTATTTTCCCAATCTTATCCTGATGCACCTCTCCATTCTCCTCGAACCATCATGAAATAAATCTCCTTTTCATCCATGCCCTTGTGTCTCTGAGTCAGGCCAATTGACACCACTGTGTCTATACATCACAAATAATGGAAATGAAAAGTTAAATTGGGGTCAACAAGGCACCATCAAATTTTCTCGCTTCTTTTTTTAATTTCTTCTTCCTTCACTCTTACCGTTGCCAGCCTCAGTCTTCCCCTGCCACCGTGTGCACTGTGTGTACATATGGGAGCATTCATGCGTGGATATTAATGTGTGTATGCCTTAGGAGCATGAAAGGACTGACCTTGGTTGATATTGAGGTGTCCGAGGTGTGATGGAATCATGGGAGTTTCTGTGCTTTTTGTGTGATGTCATGTGTATGCAGCACGGTGGCCCAGTGGTTAGTCCTGTTACCTCACAGGAAAATGGTTCCAGGCTAGAACCCCAGGCCATCCCATGTTCTTTCAGTGAGGAGTTTGCATGTTCTCCCCATGTATACCTGGGTCTCCTCCCACCATCAGAAGACATCCATGTTAAATCAATGCACCTGTCCGCGCCCCCTGGCTGAGGCATGGCAAGAACAACTGGTCCCCAGGCACTGGATGGCAACTGGTCCAAGGCATGGGTTGTATGCAGATGATGAATATCCCCACAGAAATGAATGAAGTACATCTCATCTTGTGTGTTTGCAGCTGCATTAGAAATATTTCTTCTTAATCCCATTAATCTCCAACTGCCGATATTACATTCTCCTGGGAATGTTAAATTACTCGCTCCCTGACTTCATCCTCAATTCATTTCCTCTCATGCATGTCTGTGCCTAGTCTGAACACCGTCAGCACAAAGCCAGTGAAACGTATTGAAAGTCAATCTGAAGGGCCTCATAGATGCTAACTCTGTATATAAGACAAGACGGGAAAGCCACTAACTGTGACGGAGAGCACCTAATCCATTACTTCTGCACGTGAATGGAGCTATACGAAGGCTATGATGTGTTGTCCTTCACATGCCAGCAGAGAAGGTCTATTGCGTAATTGAATGAAGGAGGCCTGTGGCACGACATGTGCTCTTCATTGGCATTCACCTCCTGTGCTTCTTTCTCCACTGATGTCTGCTATCCCAGCATGTGTGTGTGTCTATAGTAAAGGGATGCTGCTACACCAGCATATTCCTTACCCCTGTCCTTCATGTAGACAGTCCCCTTATACCCCTCTATCCTACATGAAAGGACGATGGCCAGTACCAAGTGGGCAGAAGTAGGGCAAAGGGTCATCCTGCATCTCTGACCCACATCACTGTGAAACCAGGCATTGTTCATGTGATGGAAGCCATGGCATGGTTGTCTCATACCCCAATATCCAGAGTTGGATGGCTGACCTTGTCGAGGGGGGATCTGAGAGGGGTGAGAGATTGGACAAGGGACGTAGTAGGGCTGTGGCTTGTGCTTAACCCTGGCCTGACAAAGAGATGACTGGTAGGATTCTGTACATCCGGCTGAGGCCACTGGGTCCAGGCTAAATGGCTGTGCATTGAACTTTATGTTGTTTTCCAGGGAAATAAAAAGGTCACAAGCCTATAAGGTGAGGTGATGGGTACAATTCATCATGAGTATTTTAATTGGACTCCGTTTTAAATCTCTAAGCTCACCGCTACAGAATTTGCACCTTGTTATAAACACCTGCACATGTGCTGAACTAAAAGTGCAACCGTATATCAAAAATAACTTTTGTGTTCAATGTGGACTATGCTTGTGGGGAAAAGTGGTTCTCTTTCTTAGCTTATCCAACAAATAACTAAAATCAGCTTTTATTCTTGGTATCCAACCAGTGCTTGAGCGTTTTTTTGTTGTTGTTGTTACCGGGGGATATTAAACTGCCCAGACCTTCCATAGCATGACCCGCCTGCTCGTTTATAATCAAATCCGCGATGATAAAGTAAGACTCCTCATTATTCTTACCAACTCTGATTGATCACCTCGCCTGCTCATTGTCTCTGGGGAAGCAATATCCTGTGACACCGTGTGTCATTGTGCACGTGCTTTGACTCCCGTGGTGAATTGACTCTCCATCCAGCAAGATGTGAGAAATGTCACAGCGAGCACAGTTAAAAAGATGAAATGTGATTGATGCGGCATGAGGAGGGCGGGGGGGTGAGAAAGAGAATATGGTCGTCTTTTATTTCCATGCCGACTTGATTCATGTCCTGTGTAAATGTATAGGAGCGAAACTGTCGCATGCCTTCCCATGTGGAGCGCGGTCATGTGCCCCTGTGCATGCTCATCATGTGCTTCGTTCATACACAGGGTTTCTTTGGACATATCTCTCCATTCCTCTTCACACAGACACACACACACACACACATGTTTAAGTGTGAAGAAAATAGCATGTGTGCACATCTATCCCCCCCAAAAAAAAATCATAGGTATGCTATATGCATCTCTTCACATTATATCAGCCAAGATGAGGGATCTCTTTTTTTAATCCACTTTGTGTAACATGCTTGTGTTTGTGTGTGCATGCAGATACATGCATGATCATGCTCAATTTGTACGTGTCTGGACCTATGCTGATAAGAGGATTTGCTAAAGGGCCCTGTGTACTTGAAGAGAGGAGTTCCTCGCGTCTTCCTCTTCCCAGTAGTTCTGTTTTAGAGGGCTCTGATTTAATTAGGCCCAGATAAGGATTTAGGATACAGGCCATGTTTGGCCTCCGAGATGAGGGATGTTTTGCGTGGAGAAAATTCCTCACTAAAGTCTGTATCAGAAGGACAGCTATGGAGTAAAGAGTGAGGAGTCACCTATGAGAGCCAGCTAGAGTGAATTTCTCAGCACTCTGCAGAGAACTTGGCAATGTAGCTGTAATGTTCGGTACACTCGATTGAATTTCAAAGGCTAAATAACAGGAAAAAAACCTTCCTTCTGTTTTTTTTAAGATGAACAAGAGTCTGTGTGTATGGGTGTTTGCACTCGTTACATAACCTTGCACAGAAGGAGGTATTTCTGGGGTGCCCGTGGAGAGATCAGAGATTAGAGTGTTGGTCTGGGCACACCTGTTACCTCTGCACTGGGCTTTCACTCAAAAACAAATAGGCCAAACACCTGCATGTGTTCAGATTGGATTCCTGATGGGCAGCTAAGCTCAGGCAAATAAGAAAATTAGGAGCAGCACGTATTACTTGGGTGTGGGTGGGTATTTGGGCAGCAGGAGTGGAAATATAACTGCATTTGTCCATTTGTGGGTGAGGATTTGGTCATTTTGAGAACTACTTAAATACATAAACACATGACCTGAAGAAAGAGCCAAATCTCTCTCTCTCTCTCTCTTTCTCTCTCTCCTTCCCACACCCGCGCGCATTGCGAAGTCAGTGGCCGGCGGCAATATTCCAGGTGTAATTATAGAATTATTCCCTCTGACTACGGCTGGTAAATGGTTACAACTTTCTTTTCCACTGGTCGTCTGCATGAGGCTTTTCCACTTGTCCAACGGAGGTTATCTAACTTTAATGAGTTTCTCCTTCCTCTGGCAAAGTAAGGAAATGTAATTGGCTCATATAGATGATGGTTTGAAAAGTCCCAAGGGTTAACGTTCTACTCTTGCTGGCTTGTTATGGAGGGAGCTGCAGGCATGGTCCCAGGGTAATCTTTGACCGGTTACGAGCGTTCAGGTCAGTCGTTAGAGATGCTTCATGGCTTCAGAGCAAGCCCCCCCCCCCCAGGGTGGGCCAAGAGTCACTACTGATCTCAGAGCAGTGGTTTTAAATGAAAACATGTACCTTTAGACCCAGTGAACACACCCACAGGTCCCGAGTCGGATTTTAACAGATTCACAAGGAACATTGGGTCATTCAGGGCTGCAGTGAGGAAAGTGCTGAAAGGCACAGTGTGTGAAATAAACTGCTCTTTACCGGTTTGATTAATGACCAAAGAAGACTTGGGTTTGACATAAGCTAAAACATTCCAAAATAACCTAATATTGCTTATGGGTTTATTTTCCCTCAAGGAATAAAGACATTCATGTGGATCCAATGTACTTTTCACTACTGTGTACCTATGTTTCTGTCTGTTCTAGCTATTATGTATGTAATGGGAGCCCTGGGACCTGCAGCTGGCTACCTCTTGGGAGGGGTCCTCATTGGCTTCTACGTTGACCCCAAAACTGTAGTCAACATCGACCAAAGTGATCCTCGGTTTGTTGGCAACTGGTAGGTGTGTGTGTGTGTTAGTGTGTGTGTGTGTGTGTGTGTGTGTGTGTCCATCCATATAGGCTTGTGTGTTGACAATTGATCTGGTCTTCCTCAGGTGGAGTGGCTTCCTCTTGTGTGCCATAGCCATGCTTCTGGTCATCTTCCCAATGTTTGCCTTCCCCAAAAAGCTTCCCCCACGGCACAAGAAAAGGCAGAAGAAAAAGATGAGCTTGTCTGGCGATGTGTCCAGTGATGATGATATGATGAAGGAAAAATCCAGCAACAAGAGCCAGAATGTCTCCTCCTCCATGGGCTTTGGGAAGGACATCAAAGGTAGGGAGTGGATATGTTGAATCACTAACCACTGGAGTCCTGTTGGTGGTAGACCCCTTACTGTGAGTTATTGATTATACAAATGAGCTGGAATCCAATAAAATGCCTGGATTACTCGTATTAGATAAGAGAGACTCTTGTGGGATCCTCTCTATCGGAGTTTATTGATTGGTGATGGAGTTAGGTTGCTAAGTAGTTACCAGCCCCTTATGCAATTATGAAATTAAGCAAGTTGTTGACGGAGATGTAATACTATTGTTCATCAGTCAATATATGAAAAGGCAAACAATTTTATAAACCAATTTTGCAAGAAATTATGTTACTGTTGATTCCTGACTTAAATCTGAAATCCATCATTTTCCCGAGTTGTCTCTACCTCTGGTAGAAAGAATACAAACATGATATAAGTCATTGTTGCCTGTGTGCTGTTCACACGGTTCAGTGAACAGTTCCCACCCTTGTAAAAAGAGCATGGTCAGATCAATGCTAACACAGCCAATCTAATATATTAGAAACTACTTGGGAACACTGTGCTATTGTAAAATCAGCTATATACTTACCAGATTGGCTGTCCATCAGAAGTATCTCCACATCATGAGCATGTTTAATCGTTTTTGTGTTTGAGTTGGAACGTTGGCTGGTGTCCTACCCAGTCAAAAATGTCAATACCATTTTATGATGAATGTCTCTAACCATAGTAGAGAATGGAAGTTAACGTCATTTAATGTGACTCCATGAGCCAGGTGGTTTTAATGGCTATTTCTAAATGGAAGAGTATGACATATTTCAGAGCGTTTCTCTGCCTATTGGCCAGTGAGTACTGGGATAAACGCCAGCATGACCCAGCGACCTGATTTCGGATAAGCAGTCAACAATGGATGGATGGATGGCTCCTAATATCAAACTGGAGGGGTAGCTCAGTGATGGAGCATGTGCTTCGGAAAATGATGAACCAGATGTTGCAGGTTCAAACCCATTGTGGAGCATCAAGACGAGCATTCAGTCTTAATCCCCCAAGCTCCATCTACGTGTCAATGTAGACCTGTAATTTTGATATGATAACATACACACTAGGGTTTCACATTTAATTGAATTTTAATCTCAGACGATTGTGGCTTCCCACAAATAAATTTACATGATCGACTGTGATATTGCTGTTTAAAATGCGTGCTGTACTCAGAACGCTCTACTTCATGTCAAATCAAACACTTCCTACACTAACTGGCTGACCAATCACAGCTGTCCCCTCTGATTGTGCACCCTGCAGCAGCAGCCTATGCAAAAACTGACTGGATATATCAGCTGCAGTCCAGAGTAGAAGAGTAGATACGACAGAGAGCAGACCGGCAAAGAGAAAATCAAATGTCTAGAGCAGAAGGCAAAGAGCTAGTCCCTCGAAATTGATCTTCATCTCTTGTTTGTAATATTTCAGATTTAGGTTAAGAAATATTAACCAAGAACATACTATATGCAAAGGCTGCTTCAAAATTGTATCTGCGCTGCAAAGCAGCACAAATAACCCGTTTAAATTCCTGAAAAAACACCATGGATGCATAAAGGCCAAGAAGAAGAATGATGCCAATGTTACCTCAATGAATCCTCATCCTTTTCCAAGTGAATAAGGACCAGTCTTATTTTGATGCGAATGTTTCTTCATTAGCAGGAATGTAGCACATCGTGGAAGTGAAGTAGTCTTCTGTTTATCTAAAAGTGCACGTACAATAAACGGGTTTTGTCCCTAAAATCAATGAATAATTGTGATGAATTGGTATGATCTCAGTGAGAAGTTGATTTTTATGTGTTGAGATTAGTCCCAATGTTGTGGGGATGGATAAGGACTTAGATAGAGTGTGGGGTATTATAGCTGGATACCCTTCCTGACACCCCATGGTGGGTTCGAACTCATAATATCTGGCTCATCAGTTCCCTAAGCGCATCGTGTAAAACTGAGCTACATCTCAATATTGATCAGAATAATTATAATTATAATTTTTGCCGTAACACACTCACCCCCCCACACACACACACGTGCACGCACACACATAAACATTCTCACATACATGCTGCACCAGATATGTCAGATATGTCCTTATTTTCCGTGGGAGAGTTCCCTGGATGGGGAGAATCCTGCTCCAGTGGTTTCCTACTCTTCTGCTCCCATTTTTTTTTCTCTCTGACTCAGTCAGCTCTCTTCGTTCTAAATGAGCTCTCCGGGGAACCCAGTCACGTTCCCACACACAGCAGTCGGCACACGCAGGAGAACCAGACACACGTACACACACAGGTTCACTCTCACATTCTCAATGGTGTGTGATGGCAGTATCATAACATCCAGAATGCCATTTTTATGGGTTTGGATAAACTCTTGAGTTGGTTTACATATACTCACTCGCCCATCATCCATCTATCTACTGGACACGTGACAAGTTTTATACTGGTAAGCAGAGGCTGGATGTACTGCATCCATGAAAACAGCAGGACTCTAGACCGCCAGCAGCTCCAGTGCAGATTTAACTGTCCCATCAGGGTGTAGTGTGTGTATGAGCCATTTTGCATACTCGGGTGCTTTTAGGTTTGGTTCGGTGATGTATTTAAGTGCTGTGTGTGTCGTTTTGTTAAGGTGTGTGTACATTTGTCTATAAAACGGATTCAGCACTTTTTTTGTGGAAAAAATGTGCTGCAGTGAAGTTGCTTTTTCTTCTTCTTCCAATGAGCTCATTTTTTGATCTTTAGAACACCAGATAGCATAGATAAAGTTTTATGTGCTGGATATCTTAAAAATGTAGGTGTATACAAATCTTTTACAGGATTTGAACCGGAGAAACAAGCCTATTTAAACCCTCCAGGTTTTTTTTTAAAACCCACTTGTTTTTCTTTGCTCTTATTCAAAAACTAGGTATGTGGGACCAAAAAGACTAGTTAATTGTGTACCCATCATGGAAAATTGATGCATATGTTTCCGTTATAGATGACCTGACTGACCATAATTTAACCACTCTGATGTAGTAAATCCCATCCATGTGGTGTACCAAGCAAAATAAAAGATATGTTATTCTTGGAAAAGTAATATTTCACATCTCTACAGGATTACAGATCCCTAGGAGTTCAGGACCACACACTGGAAACATAATTTTAAGGATAAACCACGTGCTCTCAAATTACATGGCTTAAACCCACTGGATGAAAGCGATTGGAAAATCTTTATCCAAATTCCCTTGTTAGCCATTCATCTAGAATTATGAGTAATTTCTGATGACAAAAAAACAGGCAATGCATGAAACAAAAAGCAGTTTATATTGCATACTGAGAGGGGCCCATCTTATGTGTCATGATTAGTCCCCATGTTGTACGTTGTGGACATGAATTTAGATGGAGTTTAGGGGATTAAGCCCGGACGCCGAATCCACAGACCTGTGGTTGGGTTTGAACCTGTGGCCACTGGCTTTTCATTTCCTAAAGTATGAACTGTACCACTGAGCTGGTATAAAATAGTCTGATCTTGTGATTTTTTTTCATGTATAATAACTTATAAAGAAAGACCCCCCATCCTCACTATTAAGACGGTGAGCACTGGGATATGCTCCATGACTCTGCAACCTGATTTCAGATAAACAGTTGATGATGGATGGAGTTTATTCATTTGTCTATGTACATATAGAGAATTTTTTTCACTGCATTCAAGTCACCTCAGAGCAAGAAGGTCCTGGTTTCGAATCCCTTCCCCAGGTCCTTTCCGCGTGGAGTTTACATGTTCTCCCCATGTCTGGATGGGTTTCCTCCAGGTGCTCTGGTTTCCTCCCACCATCAAAAAAGACATTCAGGGACTGCAGATGTGAATTAACTTGATGCTGTAATTAGCTGCGGCTCGTTGAATGGTGACAGAAATGTAAAAAGCTTAATTACGGTCCGTTTAAAAAAATGAAGAGCTAGGACTTTACTAGCTTCATAAACTGAAATACACCTCTTGTCATTTAGAGGGCTTTTTCAACTGGTAGATGCTGTGCACTGCTGCAACTGACCCTCCCAGTCCTACTATGGAACCACACTAATTGTCATGCGTCCCTCAGTATGGAAATGTGACAATAGGTTCCGTGGGAAAAGTTAAAAAAACTACTGGTTAAAAAAATTCATCAGATATTTTCAGCCTAAAGTGCAAGTGGGGCTTACTCATGAGCAGCTGCTATAGACCTCAGCGAGGCCTCTCCATCTGTCCCCTTCCAGACAAGATTACAGTCCGGTTCCCTAGGAATGAAATAATTAGTGTCTGCATGCTATTCCTTCCTCTGATCTTGGCTAATGCTTGCTAAAATTTCTCCACCCCTAGCAAGATTAGCTGAATTAAGGCAGAAACGCTGTCCCTAAAATCCAGCCTCCGTCCCACCCAGTTGGGGACCAGCCAGTCCCCCCCTTATGTACCACCCTGATATTACTGATTAGAGGTACTAATATCCCTGCTCCAGACCTAAATCCAGCCGGTTCCTTTGTTCTTTCTCTTTGTGACTTTCATATGAGGAGCAGGTGAGCCGGAACCCTGCTGTAAACGTCCTCACAAGTCATCTCTACTTGGACAAGAAAGGTCAAAATACCAGGATTATTTGCTCGCTGACTCCTGCTCATGAACCCTTTTTCTGGTCACACTGTATTCTGTGCAATGTAGTAGCTTTGGACGTGCCGGCTCATGTGCCTTTTGTTAATGCTGTAAAATGACTTTCTAGCCACAGCCTCGGTGGCACGGGGCTAAATTATAGCACAAGAGCCTTTTTATTAACATAATTGATTGGTAGCTGTTAATAAGAATGGATACTTAAATGCGCACTTTGTGCAAAGCTCTTTTTAAACCCCTTTTAAAGGCAGGGGGCCTCTCATTGAATCTCTTGATCCTCTACATCCATCACAAGTGTTCCTCAGTCTAATGCTCAGCACTGAGAGGACGGTCTGTACACGTATATCTGTGGATGCTCCGGGTATCATCCGGTGTTTTGGGTTGGTCAATATCATACACCCTCCTCCAGGTGACCCAGCCCAGGCTTATCAGACCCCAGCTTGTGTCTAGATGGCTAGCTACTTATAACCCCATGGTGCTTCTCTTTTGAGCCACAGCCATCGTGAGGCCCTCTCTATCACATTGGTGATATAGCAGATGAGAAATGGAATACGTGTTAAAAAAATGAATTTCTTCCCTCATTCTGACCAGTAACAGTGATGTACATACAGCTGGACCACTGTGGCCGGCTGGATGATGGGGGCATACTTTATCGAGTTGACCCAGTCACAAGGGCACTTTCCTCAGGCGAGCTTGTAGAGACGTGGTTGCCCTTCCTCTCTAAAATTACATCAGAGTTAGCCTCGCAAAGTTTTTGTTGTTGTTGTATGTTTGTTCCATCAGTAGATATACACACAGGCCACGCCAAGCGCTTGCAGGCTACAGCTAACTTGGCATTGATGCTGCACCACTACGTTATTTCAAAAGTTAAAACCATTTCCAGCTTTACTGTTGACACCATAGTGAGGGAAATATTTAATAGTTAACACGATGTATTAGGGGCGGCATGGCTCAGTGGGTAGAGCGGTCATATGGTAATTGGAAGGTTCCCCTAACTGCTCTGCCCTGTGATAAACTGGTGACCTATACAGGGTGTACCCCGCCTTTCAGCCAATGAGAACTGAGATAGGCTCCAGTTCCCCCGCGACCCGATTTCAGATGAGCGGTTGATGATGTATGATGTAATATGTGAGTCTCATCAAAGACGCACAGGTATGTTTGCGTTTTATGGAAATCAAACAACAGGACTTCACTAGTTAAATTTCCATGCTCAGTACTATATCTGTACATGTGTGTGAGCTTTTTTTCCCTGATTCTTATCAAAAGCAAAGTTTGGTGTATGAATGTGTGTCCTTTGGATGTCATTATCAGACTTGATTGACCACCATCAACCAACGTCTGACCCTTTGTGTGTGTGTGTGTGTGTGTGTGTGTGTGTGGTTGGGAGTTTTCCATAGTATTTTTAATTGTCTTTTTTTTTAATCCTGCACCAAAAATAGAT
>OMLC01043857.1:0-11246 GCA_900302585.1 Regalecus glesne
CACACACACACACACACACACACACACACACACACACAAGGTCTGAGAACTGTAGAAAAAGGTGACTTTACAAGTGTCTAGTGAGTTAGACTAGTGACTAGTGCTTAAGAAATAAGTGCTGCCATCTAATTTTAAGAGACTAGAATGCCCAAATGCCCTGCCATGGAACATGGGAGAAAATTGGTTAAAAATAGATTAAATTCCATGATTTTTGTGGGAAAGGGGTGAATATGAATGCTGTTTGAGCAGGCCACCTCCAATCCAGGTATTTTCTCTATGAAGGTTGAGCTGACGGACCGCAGAGCAAGCTGAGGCCAGGGGTGAAACCAGTCAATTGCTGTACAGTTCACCAAAGCAGGGAACTTACGTGCACGTGTACGCAAAGTGAACCCCACTGGGGAGAAACACAGGACCACCTGGGGAAAGATGTTGGGGGTGTTTGGAGAAGAAAGAGACAGATACAGGGGAGAGACCACATGAATTGGGGGAGGGCGGTGGTAAGGAAACGACATGTTGTATTCAGATAACAGTGATGTGCGGGAAGACATGCTGGCGTGAAATCCCCTTGCTAGTTTTGCTGCCCTACAGCACATCGTAAAGCAAGGTTGTGAATACTATACCATACCTTGAGCTGGTGTCGTATCCTCTCGATGAAGAAGCTCCAGCAGTTGTCCCTGCTGTCCAGGAGTCCTAACCCTCTCAGCTCCATTCGGATAGACGTCACGATCATATCCATCTCCTCGTCACTAAACAGGTCTGGAATATCTCCTGTATAAAGTTATGTATGATAATTCAGTGCATCTGTTGTCATTTCAAATATACATACAACTAATGTATACAGGTTGCGATTAAGTATTACCGTTATAATTATAATATAAGTTTATTGTATAAATTTATAGGTTCACTAATGGATTAGAAGATTGATAGGTCGATTTCTGATCAAATTTCTCGTACACATTTGCACACTTTGCCAATAGATTTGATTCTGATTAATTTGTCATTGTATTTCATATAAATATTGAAGATAATAGAGATACACACAGGGATGACCACAGTTCCTGGTCTCCTTTATGGATTCTACTGTGCCAGTTTTAGTATGCTCTACTTTTTTGTGTACGGTGGCAATTGTAGTGTACATCATCTACACACCAATATGCAAAGGGTCTTACTCAAAATACATTTAAAGAGGCATTGTTTTATAGAAGATATCTTTTATTTGGGTTTTAAGACAACACAACTTTAATCCAACATATTCTGAACATGTGCTTCCATCAGTGGGACCTCAAAGCCCATTTACTTTCATTCCAAAGCGGATTGAATGCTATCAAAGTCTCCAGAGATTATATTAGCCAAAGCCAAATTATAACCACGGATGGAGGCAACTCTGCCTCCATCTGCCAGTTGGATGATTGGAAATGAAAGTTTTAACAACTTTCCTGCAGTCTCACAAATGCTCCTCTCCTTAATAAATCCAAAGCTAAATTTGCAGGTACATAACATTTTCATCATAGATAAAAAAGGTAGATCATACCTTGAAGCTCTCTGACCAGTCCTTTCATATTGTATTTTCAATGTGTACACATAATGTGTATGGTTCCATACCAAAGCATAGACACTAGGATGTAGTGACTGAAGTATCTCTATACTTTAGTTTGTGGAATACGTGGTACGGGCCTGAGAATATCCAATAATCATTAGAACATGGAAGTGCCAACGCACTTCAGAAAATCTGAGCAGCCCATGTTAAGACAGGTAATAAGATGTTTTATGAGCATATACAAACCTGAGGCCAACATGTCATTGATGAGAACAAGGAAGCGCTCATCTGGTATCTGGGCATCTGTGTGGAGAAAAACTGTCCCAATGTTCTTCACCCCCACCTTGATATATAATGATGCTATATCACTCTGAGACGATAAGGTGGTATACACACACACAGAGAGGGAGAGAAGCAACAGAAAGATTAGAAAGGACAGAGACAGAATGACAAAGAAGGCAAGAGGTATTTTTTAGAGCTATTCAGTCTAAGAGAACATGATATCAACACGGCATGGTGTATGTCATGTGGTTATCTGAGTATATGATTACCCTGAGGTCATTGATGCCATAGCCTTTGCGTATGGTAATCTGGAAAACCTCCAGTATGCTAAGGAAGGCAGCTAGCCTACACAGGCTCTGCTTCCCACTGCCCCCCACACCCACCAGCAGGGCATTTCCACGGGGAGCCTCCAAGATGCGGCTGATACGACAGCTGCGTGAATATAACATGACTTAGTATCTGTGTCTGTGGGGGTGAAGGGATATGTTTAACAGCTGCCTACAATTCTCTCTTGTGCATTATGATAAACACATTATTTCATTGGGTTTAAAGTTTTGTGGGTTTGCTTTGCATCGAGCGAAAGAGGAAGAGTGAGATATCAGCATGTGTTCATGTCTTACATATGTTGAATGGCTTCCTCAAACAGCACCAGGTTCATGACGACATGCAACTCATTGTAATGTTCAAGAGCATCAGTCAATGTCTTCTGGAGCTTCTCCCAGTCTGATGCCTGATGACAAATAAAATGCCACACTGTAAGCAGACATGAACATCCCGTTGATTCAAGATCAATTAATTGTGAGCGCCTGGACGACCCAGAGGGAGAGCCTAGCAAAGCTAGAATCTTTTATCCATCCTAACCCTTATCCCCATGTGAGGCTTAGCCAATTATGCCCCACTAACTATGGACCTCCGGCCATGGTTGTAAATGGCACAGCTGGGATTTGAACACCCAACTGCATGACGCAGAGATGTGCTCAACAGCACCGTAACCCCCTACACCACCAGAGGCCCCCTCACAGGGGGAAATTTACATTGGGGAAATATGAACAGTATATATAGTATGAACATAAAAAATGGACTGAGAACTGAAAAAACAGTATTGATGCATGCTCATAATCCAGGAATGGAAATCACAAAAAGAGCTGAATCAGTTCACTGGATCAAAACCTATGATCCTGTTGAACTGATTCACCTCTTTTCGTAACCGAACAAACAGTTATCATGTACAATGAGGAATAAACTGGCACTCGATTCGCGTTCAGCTAACAAGAGGAGATAGGCAGTGTGTGCGAGTCTAACCTGGTGGTATCGAGGCTCTCCCACTCCCTGGGCAAAGTGACAGTATACCAGAGGCTGGTGAATGAAGATGGACTCATCTATTCCCTGCACAAGAGAGAAGGATTAAAAGAATAGCAAATTAACTAACTTGCAAACTAAGTAACCCAAAAAATAGAATACAAATTTCAAAAGCCAAATGTAGAAATGAACCTGTGATAATACAATGGCATGGTCAGTTTACTATTTATCTGAAGTGGGGCCATGAAGTCATTCATGTGTGTTAAGAATAAAGCTTTTAACATAAATATGCCCTGCAAAATAGGACACGTTAATCTTGCATTTCAAATAAAATGTTTAGTTCAGTGTTGGGATCTGAAGGCGTTTATAGTCCCAGAATGCCTCTCCCCATTCCTAGTATTTCAGCTTCTTACCCCTACCCTGTGTCTCTTGTTGGCTCCCTGTTAGTCTGTTTGTCCGTCTGTCTGTTTTGGGTGTAGCGCTCCATTTCTCTCATGCTGCTGATGCTGCCAATCAACCTGCACACCTTCAACCTATCCACTCATCAAGCTCCTGCAGTGTGTACATACCCTGGCTCTAGACTCCGTTCTTTACCAGATCAGTTGTGCCAATGCTGTGCTGAAGTTAAAGCCAAATTAAAGTATTCTGTCAGCTAAATCTCTCATGTTGCTGTACTATTTTCCTGTGTCTCAGGTTAATTTCCCTCTGTGGTCTCTGGCTGTATGCCTTGCCCAGTGTTTCTCTAGCCTGCCTTTTCAGCCCACAGCTCAGCTCCCTTTGTCTGCCTTGCTCCATCGTACTCTGGCTCAGCCCATCAAAACTCCATCTAAAATGCCTTTCAATAAACTGTATTTGAGAGTTACTTGGGCGGAGAGATAAACCTGAATTCTATTCCCATGAAGTCTGTATGTTGAAATTCGCATATAAGCATTCTGACATTTTCAGACAAGAACATATTCTCTTGCCTCAAAGTATCTCTTTCCTGTGTCCAGCAAGATCTTGTTAAAGAGTTCCACATCTTTCTCTTCCATCAGTTTGTCAGAGTAGACCCTGGCGCTCTCATGGAGCCACAGATGGACCAAATCTATGGGGTATCGGATACACTCCGGTAGGGCAAACATGATGCCCTAAATGAGGGAAGACGGACAACAAACTAATTTCTGGATGCAAATGTTCAGACAAAATTAAAATGTATAAAAATAAATAAATAGATGTTAAACAGTTATAAATCCAGTCATAGATGTATATACATAACAATTTGCCAAATGAAGGGACAATTATCATTTAACTTAAAAGGATAAGCACAATTGACTATGAAACATGGATGTGCGTGTGTACAAGTGGGATCTTGTGTTACCTGGAAGATGTTGGAAAGGTCTCTGAGATTGAAAATGTAATGGAAGCGTATAGCTGTAGGGAAGAAATTCTGACTGATCTTCTGGTGAAGACAGATAGCTGCCTGAGAATCCAGAATGAAAAAAATAATAAGACAAATGAATAGAAGTACAAATGATTGAATGACAAGCTGGAAATAGGGAAGGACAGGCAATCTCATCATGGATGGACTGATCGATGGATTGGGGGGTGTGGAGAGACATGTACCAGATTTATCTGGACATCGGTCAAATTTGGTTGATTCAGAAAATGATATAGGCATGCATGGAATTATTTCAGTAGACTGAAGAGATGCTTATCCACATGGTTGGAACGATTAACATGAGTTAATGCCATTTTGATGGCTAGGTGTACCTGTATTAGAGTTGCAGCAGAGCGAGAGACCCCATAGCTGAATCCTCCTTGAAGGAAGTGATCAGACAGGATACTGGAGAAGATGGTGGCTAATGCGTCAGCGCCAGGGAAATGGACCGCAAACACCGAGAAGTGTCTCTGGATGGAAAACAGGGAGCTGTTTGGAAAGATGCCGGTATCTACGGTTCATCAGTTAGTATGTGGGTATATTTTTGCCCATGTGTCTACCTGTAGTCTTGGGTTGACAGAGAAGCTCCCGGCTTTTGGGTTCATACAGGTGATGTACTGGCAATTATGGATCTCCTTTAGCACCAATCTCTGTCGGTCATACCTAAATAGATTCAAATCAATGTTATTATTATATACTATGTCACCCATTATACGCATCTTTCTAAGATGTATTACAGCCAGGAAAATGAGTATGTATATGTATGCATTCATGTATGTATGCGTTTTTATCTGCTTCTGCATCTCACCAATGGTTATAGTCAAGGTGCTGGCGAATGAGTGTGTGAGGCTGGACAGTCCCGTAGACATCCACTTCAGGCATGTTGAGGTCATCTATGAAGTAGATAAGTCTCTTGGCGCCTGGGGGAGCAAAGGTACGACCTGCTTTCTTCTCCAGAGACTTCTCCAAGATACCTGACATATATATTGAAAAACAAATAAACAAGTAAAACAAAATAAAAATATAAGTGACACAAAGCTGCAGGTATGTATCATCCACACAATTTGTTAACTATGTCTGTTAATTCTGAATTTTTAACACCAAGGCCCTCACTTGGACATGTCCAACTGAGACAAGGGCATACCATCTTTTCCTGTAGCTAGGGACATTTTGTGATAAAAAAAATCTGAGCAGCCACTGTGCTGAAATGCCTGTTCCCTTTGCCTTGAGCAGACTTACGTTGCAGCATTGCTGAGGTGGTGTAGTAGTTAAAGGGGACTTTAGCTATCAGATAGTCTTCCTTCAGCTTGGCCACTTTATCAGACACCAGGATGGTCTTGCCCACCCCAGCATTGCCCGCCAGCATGATGGGCTTGCTTCTCTGCAGCAGCAGCTCTATGAAGTAGGTCAGACAGATGGTCCCTGGGGTGTGGACCAACACATTCTGAGAAAGTTCACATGAATGCAATTATGTATACACAAACACATACATAGAAACACAGAAAAAAACACACACCAAAGTATTTAAGTGTTTTTCCACACAAAAAACACTGTTTAAAATTTTATTTGACTTTTTTAATAGCTTTTTAATTTTGTCTTTTTATTTTGGCCGTCGGATGAGAACGAAGCAGAGTACTTTCCCTTCACTTAACCAAGAGGCCTGGATGACCCACAGTTGGACACTAGTGAACCCAGAATACTTTATCCAACCTAACCCTTATACCCATGTGAGGTTTAGCCAATTATTACCCACTAACTTTGGACTCCCAGCCGTGGTTGGAAATGGTGCAGCCAGGATTCAAATACCCAACTGCAAGATGCAGAGATGCACTGAACATAGGTGCCTTAACCCCCTACGCCACCAGAGGACCCGCTGTTTTAAATTTTGTACATAATTTATGTGAAACATATCATATATATATGAGCAGTAATATGTTGATAATCCTAGAATCCTGTATGCCGGCATTTAACAATTATACATTTTTGCATGCTATATAAGAACAAGTCCATTTACCATACCTAGTTACATGTATAAGTACCACACCTGTAGTGGGACATCAAGATCAAGTTCAAATGGGACCAACTTCTCACTCCATGGAGTGAACTTCTTGGAGTCAGAATCTATGAAGTAGTCAAACACTGTTCCCTGCGAGGGGAACTTCACTGCTCTCATCTCTTTAGACCACCAGCGGCTGAACTCAGAACGGTAGTCAATCAACTGGCAAGACATCGGGAGAGGCAAACACATGCATAAAATGACGAGATGGATTTTGTGATTTTACACGTTTAAAAATATGAAGAAGCGACTATGACTAGTTTAACTAAAGCACTGCATAAATCATCATTCAAGTGTGAGAACAAGTAAAGGTTTACTCACATGATCCTGGAAAAGTGCCCCTCCGAAGGCCCAGACACAGGCAAAGACAAAGTAAATCTCATAGAGCTCTCTAGGAGAGTCCAACGGAGTGTTCTCTGGGGTCAGCAAACAGTCCAACAAGGAACAAAGTGTCTGAATGGACACAAAGGACACAGTCACATGCTAGAAAATATAGAAGACTACAGTATCTAATAGGATAATATGCATAAGCATAGCCTATGTTATTGAAGGAAACCTATTCTATAAGTCTCTGAGTTGATTAATGCACAGAATCAATGTGCAGGCCCTCACCTGAACCAGGCTGTTCTCTGGTATTGGAGTAATGGTTTTCAGATTGCAGCGGACCTCTTCCAAGCAGTAGGGTACGTATTTATCAAACAAAATAGTCAGGTTGGCTCGCTCCGACTGGGCCTGCCGGGTTTCAATCCAGCTTGTCACGTACCTGAGAAGAAGGGCAAAGTTCTTACACTGTTAATGTCAATGGCCAATAATCCATGAATGTCAAAATTACTGCCTGGGTCACTGATATGCTGTTAAGAGAATGGAAAAAGCAATGTTACACTATAAAGAAGCATAATATGGTATTTCTATCTGTATTTTCTTATACAATTCAACCTGTTAGCAAACCAAGAAGTCAATTTGCATGTTCAAGGATCATCTGTCAGTGATGGCACCAGCCAACATAATTTCAGCAGCTGTTCAGAGACACACAAAAGACTGCTTGATATCATGGCTGCTAATGGAGGGTTACCCCTACAACATCTGAATATAGAGATGATGTTGAAAATAATGACAGTTTCCCTTGAATATGAATTTAAAATCAAGTCACTTTAACTCAAATTGATAGGTTTAGTAGGAAACTTAACATAAAAAGATCAGAATTAGGGCATGGATAAACATATGAAAAGCAGGACATATTTTTCTTGTCAGTTTGTGCGTGTTATTGAACAGGTCTTACGAGCTCCAGCCGAGGTCCTGGGGATTGACGTAGAGTATTCCTGCCCTGGACACCGTAGCTGGAGTCGCTGCTCTCAGGTGGGAGATCTCAAACAGCAGACGCATAGAAGATGATAGATTTACCCTCTCATTGCTGGCTAGAGTCAGCACCTGGACCAAGGAGGAAGACAATGAACTAACATCTATCATTGAGTTGGACAGACCTGATAAATCTTGTTTTGCATAATCTGTCACCAACATGCCATGCTCACTGATGGAGGGGTCATGTTATGGCTTAAAAATGTGGCTGATGAATATTGTCACCAGTGAATTTGCAGGCTTTACTCAAGCTGAGGCTAATGGATCGATCATCATGATGAACACAGATTCACATTAACCTTATTGTCATCCATGACCGTGTTAAGTGACTCTATCCACATGGGATCGATGTCTCCATCTAGAACGATCCACTTGGGCCCATCGTGGCCCACTGAAGTCAGCTCTCTCATGGTGAAAGAGAAGAGACCTGACGAAAAGACCCAAAAAAATCAAATCTATTTATGCCACATCCATTTAACAACACTTAACTACCAGGGGGTGCAATAAATGAATAGATACATAGTATTTGATTTGATACATAGTGATTTAACATGTCCTGATAAAACTGCAGATCACAAAAATCACTTTTCAAGTACAATGCATTTGCATTAGAACCAAAATAAGGCATAGGCAAGGGAACAAAACCAATTGTCCTAATACCAAAATTATCCTTGCTACCAACTAGGTATACATTCTGAAGCAATGGCTTCTCTCACCGTCCTTCCACTCCCTGGTAGCTGGGTGCAGGTATCCAAACAGCTCGTCTGTTGTCACAGCTTTGGGGTTGATATCATTCCACACAGGCTTCATCTTCATGTTTGCATAAGTTCTGTGAAGTGTCTTCAGGATCTGAAGAATTAAGATTGGTGTTTGTTTTAACTTTGTGTTGTCACAAGGCAGAATCTCTGTCACTGGTGTGAGCGGAAAATGCCCCTAGTTTATCAATACTATTTCCCAAAGGATTTCAATAGAAACAGATAAGAAGAAAGTCCTTTACATTGGGTTCTTGGTTCCGCGGAGTGACACTTTAAGTGCATCCAACACAGTTTTTTACTCAATAATTTTGAAAGCTATTTGTTCTCTACCTGGCTCTTCCCTGTTCCTGGTCCCCCCACGACAAACACTGAATGTCTCACAGCCAACAGCTCCTCCAACTGGGTCACCTTCAGACACACAAACATGGAGATGAGTTTGAGGTAGAAACAAAGCTGTAGCTACCAGGTAGATAGAGCAGGTCAAACTTGTTAAAGACTTTTTCAAACAGATACTGCAACATTAAGAAAAATGATGCGCCTTATCCAAGTTTTGGAATGTTCTGAAAATTATATTAATCGCTCTCAAGTGGCACTGTGATTACAGATCAAAATAACATGAATCATTTTGCAAGCCATACACTTCTCCAAAATACCCAACACAAAATGACTTTTCCCCCCACACATTCCTTATCCACAATACCTTAAAAATTTCCCTCCAAGATTAGAAATATATGTCATTATGGACTTACAACTTAAACTTTCATAAGGAAGCCTGCATTATTTTCCATTCCATACCTTGAGTATAAAGTTTTCTTCAGGCTGCAGGCGCAGTTCACCGACTGATTGGCGCACAGCATTCTCCAGCTCAGGGTCTCTCTTCCTGGGTACATCCAGCTGGGGGAACAGATCACTGATCAGCCCCAGGAAAATGGGTACATCACTGGTCACTATCTTAGGCAAGTTGAAATCCCTAAGCGCCCGCATCAGCACCTGAGGTGAGAGAGGAAGGGTTCATAATTTATGCATCATAATTCATACATGCTAATGCATTCAGAGCTGGAGATGACAGGTCGATGATGGACACCAACACCGCAAGGGACGGGAGCTAGCCATACTTAAAATACACACACTTATTGAGCATACAAGTACTAAATCATAAAAGTTAGCACTGGTGATATTAGGTAGGTTATTATATTGGCTCATTCTTTGCAACTTTTTTCACCTTGCTAAATTTCAGTGACAGCTAGTTCTCTTAGTATTGAAAATATATCCAAAGTTTTGGGATATATCTAGTGTGAAAAGCAAAGTTATACATGATTTATTGCACATTCAGAAATAAATGCAAGATGCTTTGGATAAAAGTATTTGAAAAATGGTTGTATCACAACTAAAGGGACCTAGGGCACTAGCTAGACTATCTTTGTGATCACCAGTGTGGGAATGTGTACTTATTGAATCTCACAGCGCTGATGCTCTTGATGTACTAACTCCTTGTACTCAGACTTATGAAAAGTTTCTGGATGTACCCATCTACAGGGCCCCAAATCACTAGCTATACTATTTTTGTTGTGCTCTATGTACTGCCTGTTGGCACCTCTGTCCCATTGGACTTAAACTGACCTTATAGCTTTTGCCCATGTTGTTTCTCCTAATTAGATCCTGGATTGTATTGTATGAATTCCCATATGTACGTTGCTTTGGATAAAAGCGTCTGCTAAACATTGTGACATTGTAAATGGCCAATGCACTTCCCAAATCAGGAAAACTTCACCTGTTCCTCAGGCTTGCTCTTGTCTTCTCTCTTCAGGGATCCAGCCACAACAAGAACCGATTTGATGGCCCTCAAGCCCCAGTCATAGTGATCCTGAAGAGATTGTGTGATGCAAGTCATGAGATATTTTTACTATAATATGCATATTTTTACACAATGATATAGGAATAGTTTTTAGTCTAATTTAATACATTGTTCAACACTTGGTGTTGAACATAAAGCATAATCTTGACTAGTATTAAGGGTTTACATGTTTCTAAAAAGCTGGAGCCTTCTGGAAGTGTGATAGTAAGACATCATGATGGGAGATGTCCTATTGACAACTGTCCATTTACTATCACACTAAGCTATTTGTTCAGATGTTCAAGCTTGGTTACTACAATAACATAGGTCATCCTAAAATAGGTCTGTTTGATTTGGTACATCCATGTATTCCTCATAGCAGTTGGTCTTTAGTACCTGTTTGGAAAGCAGCTCCTTGCAGAGTGTGTAGAGGCTTATGAACTTGCAAGCGAGCAGACGTGCATCTATGAAACCTTCTGCCACCAACATGATCTCGCAGATTAGCTCAAAGTCAGGGATCACCATCGCACAAGGCCTGAAATAATTAGTCAAATATTAGCCTCTAAAACCAATGGTCTCTCTCACGCTCAGTCTGTTCAGTTAAAATAACCCAACTCTCTCTCCCAGCAGACCTGAATAAAGCCTTGAGGTTCTCTGGAAGTTCAGCCCTGCCAGCATAGCCAGGGTTCAGAGTTATGAAGATTCCTACA
>OMLC01043859.1:0-11008 GCA_900302585.1 Regalecus glesne
GGGTTTTCAACATCAGGCATACACCCCGCCTACCCTCCCGAGTTGGAAACCTAGCTCTGTGTGTTAGCATGTTGTGATGGAGGGCTAGTCGTCGTAAGCTAAATTGTGAGGTGATAGCTTTGCAAACATTGTAGATTACAGTTCTAGATAAGGTAGGAAGCTGCATGGATGTGACCTTCCCGGTCTCATAAGTTCCTGTTTTGGAAATTGTTAAGGATCGTTACTGACGCCAGCAATAGATTGGAATCGGGTTAGCAAATGCTAACCTCAGTATATGTTTTTTTTATACCAGTGTGTCTTGCAAGATGCAATACGCACTCGATATGGTTGGTGGCTAACAAACAATCGTGTGCCGACGTTTAGCCTAGCTGTTTACTCATCTGAGGGTCGTCATAAAATTAGATTGTTTTCTATTTGTACTTTAAACGTTTGTTTATATGGCTAACACGGGCTAACGGTTGCAAACTCTAGTATTAGCTAGGTCTAAGGCCTTTTTTCCTTAGTGTTGTCAGCCCTGTATGTGAAGTAGACTTCACCATTATCCGCAGTTCCTTGGGCTGCAGGGAGAATTGGGAGATTTGTCTGACCGTATTAAAGTGTTGGTGGAAAGAGTTAAGACTGCTAAGTCTGTCGTGAAGGTATGATTCATTTTATATTCCCCCCTCACATTTTACCCATTGATTTCACTGTATGTGAGTTACACGCATTCCGTTATCTATGTCTTCGCATTCAAACTTAATATCACCTCCATTCAGTCAGCAGAGGTTCTGGGCAGCCACATGTCCACCAGAAAGCTTTTTCTTTTGCATCAATATGGTCGCATTTAAACATAACATAAACCATAGTTCTGTAGCTCGTTTCAATGTCTGGTGATGGTGTTGTCTGTGTGTGTATATGATTCTGAGCGCAAAATTTCAAAAACCCAAGCGTTCTTCTGCATCTGCAAAAGCAGTAGTCACACAGTATGTGGCCGTTATAGTATAAATGGGGCATATAGTATTTGCCAATGTCCTAGATTGGTAGACTCGGATACACATCTGATTCTATTGGTAAGCCAGTAGTCTTTGCTCTGGACCTTCATTAGTATACTCAGGTGTGTTTCTGCTTGGTTGAAACAAAGACCTCCACCCATACTGGCCCTCTCTGGATCATGTTGCCCACCCTATAGCCAAGCAATTGGATGAATGAGATGACTCAAACAAGCTCACAATGTGTAGAATAAGGCCAGCGTAACTAAATAACCCTAACTAGCCTTCATATTGTGAGAATAAAGATTAAAAGGCATTGAATAGGGAAACTATATCCTTGGTGAATAATTTTGCGTATTATGATTTAATGGTGGATTGGAGTTTGAATACGATTACGGAATAATATTTGTGCTTAAGAAACCCACTGAATTCAACTAAGTTTAAACTCTGATATGGATTTTAGATCATTACATTATGTGTTCAGCTTTGAGCAGGTATTGATCAGTTGGTATATGATAGAAAAGCTCAATTTTAAAGTAACTATGATTATTTTGTTTTTGCAGTTTAAGCATGGCAGATAAAAAAGGAAAACCTGTCAGTGCGATGAAAACATTGACAAAAAAGGAACAAGAAGAACTCAAGAAAAAAGTAAGAGGAATGGGGACAGTATTTGGTTACTGTGATTTTAGTTTTTCCGATTATTATTGAATATACGAGGTATGAGGCATGAGGCTGGTATTTTGCAAATATTGTTTTTGCATCAAAAATACATGTGCTTGGTATTGGGATGTAGACATATACTAGGTCAGTCACTGCGTCTAGAAGTTGTTGCATCAAAGCACATTTTGTTCAACAGTTTAAGGAGAGAAACAAATTATTTTTTCTTATATATAACTCTGCTTTTGCAGGAGCAAGAAAAAGCAGCTGAGGTTTTTGAAGAATTCTTGGCATCATTTGAGAGCAGTGACAAAAGTGGGGTGAAAACCTTTGTTCGTGGTGGAATAGTGAATGCAACTAAAGGTCAGTAACCGAAGGAATGACAGGATTTACAATACTATGTTGAAGAGCTGCACTTTCATAGCAGTTTTATCATGTTGAGCTGTATCACACCATATTTGCATGAAAAAAAGAAAATAACTACTTAAATAGTGATGAACTTGATTGGCTTTTAAATTTGAAATAATCATCAGTGACAGTCTGCCTGAAAGAGTCACAGGATTTTAGGCCTAATTATTTTCAAGTTGCAAGTTGATCAAATGCTAAAAGTGGTCCGGCTTGGTACTCCATGTCATAATTTCTTAGTCTTTTATACTGTAAAGCCTTTTGTTTAATAAGCCTTCATCTTCGAACTAGACCAAATAGTTTCCATTCCAAATTGGGCTGTGTGGAAAATTTTGCACACCTGAAACAAGAGGCAAGCAAAATTGATCTGCCAATTATAGTATAGTTGTGTTTCTTACAGAGGAGGAAGCAGAAGAAGTCAAGAAAAGTAAGCTTTATCGGCCCTCTACAAAGTTTGTTACCCCTGTATCCCAAACAAATGTGTCGCCAGTACAGTCTTCTGACAGCAAAAAGCCTGTAAGTTTATCAATTTAAGCACAATGATACTATGACATCTAAATGCAAACACGGTGATTACTTAGCATGTTTGATGCGGCATGTCAAAACCACACACTACTCGGAACCAATTGTTTTTCAGTGCCTGCAGTGCTACATGAATGTGATTATGGGACAGTGATAAAACAGTGTTGGAACCAAGCTTTTTAGTTTCATAATCCGTTGCGTATTTTAAATAGGTTCCAAAGTGTAAACATCCTTATCAATATGTGGAATTAGTGAGTTTAAGCGGTTTTTCTTTCTACCAGGTCAAGAAAGAGTAGTTTTTATTTTGCATTTTACAACAGTGAAGGCTGTCAGTGCCACATTTAGTAAATGATGGTGAGGTGCACAATGTCTAACTAAGGAATCACTGAATTAGATAAGAATACAAATTGCTTACAAACTGTATTTACTGTTCATGTATATTAAGCCAAGCACAGACTCCAAAATAAAGTGAAACTGTCGCCTTGCTTTAACACCTAGACATTTAAAAAAAAGACGGAAGAAAAGAAGAAAAGTAACCTTGAACTCTTCAAAGAAGAACTTAAACTGTAAGTATTTTCTAGAGTACATTGCTTCTTAATTCAGCCATTTGTTTCTGTTTTCTAGCAGGTATAATTATATTTGTACGTGTGGTGTGAATTATTCGATGTGATTATTTGACAGAATACAGGAAGAGCGTGAAGAAAGGTACAAAAGGAAAAAAAATGACCCTGAAGGAGGGGGATACACAGATGTGGACGTACCATCAACAAGACGATCAAGTAAGTCAATGGGTCAATGGATTAGATGATGTTTTTAGTTTTTGTGCTCCTGGGAATTAGGGAAATCTCCTTTTTATTCCAAACAATAGAGACTCCAGTGGTACATTGAACAGCCTCAGATATCTTTGTCACGCAGTCAACTAATTTATTGATAAAGTTTATGTATGGAATTTACCAGGGCACCAGTAATTGATTCCGAGTTTTAAAAAAAAAGGTTGTAAATCATTACAAGTTTCATTACAATATTATATCGATTCACAGTATATTTGCTGATCACACAAAGCCTGCCATGATAAGATTTCGATTCAGCTCAGGGGCCTGCGATCAATACGAGACAACGTCCTGTGCCCATTTAACAATCACTAATTCATATCAATATTTTTAAAAGTAACTAAAATATGATTTGAATGAAAAACAATATTATTTTTAATGAAAAATTGACCTGTTGTTCAGTGCCACATTTCTCATGTTTAAGTATTACTTAACTTAAAGACCCCTTGATGACCTTTCAATTATGAACACAAAAAAATCAAATTGAATCAGTTGATCAGGTTACATTTATTGAAATGCTTCATCACTTATACATCTGACATCTTCTGTCTAAACTAAATGCCGTCATCACCACCATTCTAAACAATACAGTCGCATAATGATGGGCCATCGTAAACATGTTGAGACAATAAAAGTCACCAAAATCCTTCATGCACTGAGCGCAAATGTACTTACAAAGTGGCTGTAATCTGTGTTGACCCCTATCCCATGTCTCCCCACAGCATTTTACGATGACCTAGCTGTGCCAACTACTACTAATCTCTACATTAGCTGTATTAGCCCAAAGGTAAAGGAAATCCCCTTCTTGGATTGGCTTTGGAGGGTGTCAATATATGATTCACACTGTGTTTCTAATGTGTTTCAGATGAATGAGGATATGCTCTGCAAAGAGTTTGGTAAGTACGGTCCACTTGCGAGTGTCAAGATTATGTGGCCCCGGACAGATGAGGAACGCTCCAGGACCACAAACAGAGCCTTTGTGGCATTTATGACAAGAAAAGATGCAGAGAGAGCCTTGGCTGCACTAGACGGTACAATTGTCACCTAAATGGCAACTAATATGTTATTTACATAGCGGAAATGCCTTCGGATTTGATGTTTAAGTTCTCTACTGACTGTGACATGTGTGATTACTTTTTTCTTCTTCTATAGGGAAAACGGTTATGGGGTTTGAAATGAAGCTTGGGTGGGGAAAACCAGCTCGGATCCCACCTCAGCCTCTCTACACACCAGTAGGTGTGAGGGCCTTACCGCCACCCCCATCAGGCCTGCCTTTTAACGCTCAGCCAAGGGATCGCCTCCGTAATGACTTCACCAGGCCTTTGAACAGGTCCAAGGGGGAGTTTGACAAGGTAACATTGTCTCCTTATTTGTATATTTGCATGGTAATTATGTTATAATGTCCCCTACTTCAATGATAAGATGTGGAACTGGTGTGTGCTGTAAATGGTCGTACAATTAATGAATAAAACATTACCATTCAGTTACTACATAATATATTGGAACTATTTGAATGTAACTGATTAGGAATTCCAGTCTGCAAAAGTGGGAAAATGGGCCTCTCAGGTTACTTTCTTATATTTATTTATTTAGTTTCAAATTTTATCCCCCTTTTTCCCACCTGAATTCCCTGAGTTACCTACCACTGGGTCAGTCTCTTTGATACCCCTCTAGAACGTCAACAGGAATGAGGAAGCCGTAGTATGTGTCTCCTCCAAGTCACGTGACGACTAGCCCTTGCTATTTGCGGGAAAAGCACAGTGCTTGGCCGTCGGAGGGGAACGAAGCAGAGTACTTTCCCTTCACCGCGAGCCACCAGACGACCCAGAGGGGCACACTCGCGAACCTAGAATACTCTATCCAACCTATGTTACTTTCTTTTAAGTGGACGTACAGGCCAAATTTTTCATCTGGACTGTATGTGAAACCAAATCAAATGTGACCGCATAACTCAACAATAATTTAATCTAAATATCCCAACATAGATTTCAAGCTACTTTTAACTAGAACTGGTACAAGGACTGAATCCAAGAACACAAAGGTTTTAGAAGCAATACTCTACTCCACCTAGGTCTGTGTTGACCCCCACAATGTGGGGACTAATCGTGACATGCAAAAATGGACCTTATAGTCTGAAGGGATTACAATGACAAATACTTTAGTTTTTGTTCTTTAAGTTTCTACTGGTTTTGCTTGGGACATAGGTCTTTTACAGCTCACCTCTTAAGCTTTATAGTTTTGTTTTGGTAAAAGGTGAGCGTAATGTATGTGTTTGGCCCTTAAAGAATACAATGTTTCACAATATTAAAATCTGTGATTGAAAATAGTATTGCAATTTTTAAGCTGGCAATGTCTCCTAGATGAGTTAGTCGTGCAGTTTAATTGTATTTCTCCTCTCAGTGACTATGAATGTTATCATTGTTTTCTATGCTGTATGTATCCTGCAGTGTTTCATCTGTACAAATACTCACTCTTTTATATCTTCACCATTTGATGTGACTTCACGAACAGAGTCTGTCTGAAGCCATAGTCAAAGTGGTTATCCCAACCGAAAGGTACACACACTCTTATCTTCTCATTATTTGGACTGACCTGTTGTTCTCTCACTAGTGTTGTAGGACAGAGGCTGTGGTGCACTGTTCCTGTCTCCATACAGAGTGTGGCAGAGCACAAGCCCCAGTCTTAAGAGCTGTCACCATATACAATCAAAATCACTTTATTGGCCATGTAGGTTTTCACCTACATGGAATTTGACATGGTACATGAAATGACAACCAAGCACAATTTATGAAATTTGGTATTATTATGTGCTGTATTCCACCACAAGTTCATTCAAGTGGCAGTTTTGACAACACGGCCTTAATGAAACCAGCAACTTAGGACTGGATGCTTTTACCTTTAATTTCTGAGGTATCCATGGCCTCACAGTAACAAAGTTTATGTGAGCATGTCTTTTCTTTTACAATACCTTTTTAAAAATCCTGAGCTTATTTGCGTTCTCTATGTATTATTGTAATTTGAAGGGACTTTCTTGCTATAAAATGCAAAGCTTCAGACTTTACAAGTAAATCTTAAAGCCAACATCTTGCTATTGGTTGGATCCTGGGTTCTCCCAGGTTTGCTGAGATACTGCAGACAAGACAGCTAGAAGGCAGATCGATTAAAAAAAGAAAAAAAGCCAGTTAGTTTTTATCGTAGCAAACTTTGCTGTTACTACCAGACATAGTGCTACTCAGCAAATTATTTTTGATTCATTTTATTTTAGATTCTCTTATCAGTCCCAAAAGGGGAAAATTTGCTATTTTCTGCATTTTAACCAACACTCCCACAGGAGGGAATAATAAAAGTTATGATCGTAATGATACAACTGACAGTATTTTAGCAACACTGCATGAATCTATATTGTTCTGCTCTTTCTGAGAATACATAAACTAAATCTCTGGAGTTCAGACTTGGTGTTTTTCACTAACAAATATCAGTTCATCATTGGTTTTGTTTATGCCTCGAGTTATCCCAGATATTATGGTGATTTTAACATTTGATACCATTTTGATAAAATCAGTGACTTCTGTAAAAGACAAACCTAGCTCTTTGCGTGTGTGTGCGCCCGTGTGTGTGTGTGTGTTTCATTTATTTAATCAGATTCTATATTGGAACTTCAAATTTAACTTCAGTCACTGCCTATTACCAGTGATTGCTCTTGCTTCATTGTCTTTTACACACACAACCAAGAAATGTAGTTTTGTGCTGATCCACAATCATCAAAAGCAGATACCCTGTGCCAACATTGGGAAAATTCTATGGTCTCAAGAGAAGTGAGGGTCACTTCATACCTCAACCCCCTACCCTAGGCTTACACCCAAATTAACAAGTTCACCAAAGGGGTATTGGGAGATCTCGTGCAGCATCTTCATAAACAAACAGGCTAAAGGCTTCAAGACCAGAGTAGTGTTTGGTTTGACATAAACCCAAGTCTTATGTGCTCTCCTCTTACCCACAGGAATCTATTAGTCCTTATTCATAGGATGATAGAGTTTGTGGTGCGTGAAGGACCCATGTTTGAAGCCATAATCATGAACAAAGAGAAGAATAACCCAGACTTCAGGTGAGGTAGTTGTGCTGGGATTGCCTCTGGTTATTTCATCAGCTTATAACTAACTATGCTGGATACAAATCTGTTTTTCTTCTTTTTTAACATCTTAGGTTCCTCTTTGAAAACAAAAGTCAAGATCATGTTTACTACCGCTGGAAACTCTACTCTATCCTACAGGTATGTCACAAGCTCATCTCCACCTTCTTCATGGCAAAGACTCATCGAAAAAGATGGAAGCTCACTGACTAAATTCATTGACATTGATTTTGTCTCTGGAAGTTACTTGTTGCCCAGTGATACAAGTCAAACTCTGCCCACTGACTAAAAACTTGGAAAATATATTCTATCTATAGGGAGCGGTATCTACCAGGAACACTATTTATGTAAACTTTACAAATAGATAGCATTCCTTGAGAGACTGGCGTTCCTCAACAAGAACCTCTGTTTTCTCTTCCACTTACCCTTTCTTCTCTGCTATCCACAGGGAGAGTCCCCTACTGAGTGGAGGACTAGTGACTTCCGCATGTTTCGAGGTGGCTCAATATGGAGGCCGCCTGTCCTAAACCCTTACCTCCAGAAAGAAGGTAAGGGAGCAGAGGATGTAGCTGTTGCTTCCCAGGAGGAGGAAGAGGTGAAGAAAGGACAGCTCAAAACTGAGTACGTCAGTATAAAAGGCACGAATTAACATGAATGATTGCGACGAAGTAGAGGAACTGCCTGTAGAGCTCTATTTTACCTATTTTTTGGGCGTGTGTACATTTCAGATGCAGACAGAGACTGGAGACGCTGCTGAGAGAGCTTACTCCACGAAGAGAGGACATTGCTGATTCTATGCTGTTCTGCCTGCAGAGGGCAGAAGCAGCAGAGGAAGTGGTGGGACACATCACTGAATCCTTCTCTCTGCTACAGACACCCCTACAGAAGAAGGTTACCTACATGCTTAACATACTTAATTTGTGTCTGTAGAGCACACACCACAGTCTTTAAGATTATGCAAACAGTAATTTCTGCATTTAATCATGACTTCTCATTAATTCCTACGTATTATTACACCTTTTGCTGAGCACAAATTCTATAGGTGAAGAACGTACAATGGTCAAGGAACTTCACTTCATGTGAATTGCCATCCTAGAATTTGATGCTTTCAGTCCATCTTTTTATGTAATCTTTGATGATGTATTAATTACTTTGGTGTTTAACTTTTTTTTTAAAGTTCTGAGTTAGCAGATGGTATATAACATGACAGAAAGATGGAACTTTTGACTATTTCAGTTCACTGGCTGATAGAACAATAAAGGAATATCTTATCTTAAGATAAGCGCAATTCTCCTAGATATTTTTCCTAACACGACTATTGAACTTTAAAAAAAAATTAAAGCAAAACAATCAAGACAGTCATATAACATATTGCTTGTGATGCAGAGATACCAATTTAATATTTACAGCTTTGATAGAAAATTTAACAAATTTCAAGGATTTCCAAGTTATTTTATTGTTTGTGATGCTGTCCCAAACACAACCAGATCGCTTTCTGCTAATCAGCATCATGGCTACTGTCCAGAGCAAGAAGCAACCTTTAGAATCCCAATTTGAAACTGAAACCCTGATCTTATAGCTGATAAAGGCAGAGTAAGACATCCGATAGTGTTAAGTTGGTAGGTTGTGTTACTCACTGATCCAGTCGAAAGACCACCTGAAAGTCCGTTGAAACCCTCTCAAGTCCTGGAGCATTAAAGTCAATGGAGCTCCCGTGAATGCCTGTCTGAGTTTCACTCTTGTTTCGTCTTCTGCCATTGCTTAGCCTGCTGCTGGGTGGTTGACATACTTTCTGTGCCACAAATTGATTTGCCAGTAAAAATTGTGCCCGGTGCTAGACAGAATTACGGAGTAAAAGTGAGACTTATAGAGAACTAGTCTAAACACTGATAATGTCATTCTATAACCATTCTACTGTGCAATTAACATTTAGTTTATAATGATAAAACCAAAAAGTTACGTACTTCCATTTTAGGTCAGCAGCATTTGCCCTGGTAATATGGACGACACGTGCATGTGAACATCACATTATATCTTTTTTTTGTGTGTCTCTCTTACTACAGATTGCAAGATTATATCTCGTGTCAGACATTTTACACAACTCCTGTGCCAAAGTACCTGGTGCATCCTATTACCGGAAATAGTAAGAAATTTGACTTGAATTTAGCTATAACACCAGTCATATTGCAATGCACCCTGGCCTTTCATCTGCAACTTGTTGAATGTTTGTCTTCTTTGGCGGTTTAGCTTTGAAACAAAACTATCTCAGATATTTGGAGACCTCAATGCAGCCCACAAAAACATACAAGCCAGGTTGCAGGCTGAACAATTTAAGGTAATCCAGCCTGCTAGCATTGCTTTTTCATTAACAGAAAAGGGGAAAGAAATAACACTTTGCTCACTTTTATTTCATCTCCCATCTTCACAGCAAAAGGTCATGAGTTGTTTCAGGGCATGGGAAGACTGGGCCATATATCCAGAGCCCTATCTAATTCAGCTGCAGAACATCTTCCTGGGCTTTGTCAAAGCAGGAGAAGAGTTAATAGATAAGGCTGAGGTGAGTTTGATTCATGTCTACGCTATACTGCTAAAAGACCCCCCCCCAATTTCAACTGATCTAAGAGTGGCTGAGCTAATAGAATAACTCCTCTACCTGTTAGTTGTACTGTTATATGGGAAGAGGAGTAAAAGTAAAACTCTCTCTGATATACCTTTTGTGTATTCTCTCTCAGGAAGTGTCCTCAGATTTGGATGGTGCTCCGCTGGACGGGACACCTTTAGCTGGTGCACGGATTGACAGAGCTTCCCTGGATGACCTAGATGGCTGCCCAATGGGATGGGACCCTCTTGATGGAGTTCCTGTTGATGATATTGATGGTGTTCCATTGGGAGCTGCTATGGATGACATTGATGGAATGCCTCGTAAGTCAATTTTACAGTTTTTGTGTGAAAAATGGCCACATTTTAGGGCTCTGCTCTATTTAATGGTTTGAGAAACTGTGGGTAAGGGAGATGGGCATTGAAAATTTTCCCCACAGAAATTAAATGGGATGAAACGTATCAAAAATAACAGAGAATATTGAAAAAGACTGATATTTTCAAGAGCCTTAGAAGAGTAGTTTTTCTGTCCGCATTACTGATGCCTATGGTATTGCTGTTTAGAGTGGACTACTCCAAATCCCAGTACCTTTTTCTTTTCAAACACAATGATTTCCACTGTTATGTTAGCACCTTCCCTACTGTCAAATTAAAAAGACATGACCTGAGTTTTAAATAGTGTATTGATTTGTGAAAATATGTCGGTAAAGGTAGTTTACAAGCTTGGTCCGTTATACTTGTTAGCCAGTACAGTATGTGTTCTCAACTTCCTCTACCTGCCTCATTGTTCTCCATTTAATTGCTATGGGGCAGGCACATTAGGTTCTCTTTACCACATGTCTTTATGGATGCTGAGTAATCCAGGTAAGGAAAAAGATGACTGCAGATACCCCCCCCCC
>OMLC01043862.1:0-11465 GCA_900302585.1 Regalecus glesne
GTATGTCTGAGCTTCTCACCCTATCTCTAAGGGAGACACCAGACACCCTCCTAAGAAACCTCATCTCAACTGCTTGTATCCGTGATCTTGTTCTTTCAGTCATGACCCAGCTTTTATGGCCATAGGAGAGAGTGGACACAAACATTGACCATTAGATTGAAAGCTTTGCCTTCTGGCTCAGCTCTCTCTTGGTAACAATGGTTTGGTAAAGGGAGCACAATACTGCTCCAGCAGCTCCAATTCTCTGGTCCAACTCATGCTCCATTCTCCCCTCACTTGAGAACAAGACCCCCAGATACTTGAACTCCCTCACTTGGGGTAAGGACTCATTCCCTACTCGGATTGGACAAACCTCTGGTGTCCTGCTTAGAACTATGGTCTCAGATTTAGAGGTACTAATCCTCATTCCAGCGACTTCACACTCAGCTGCAAACCGATCCAGTGAGTGTTGGAGGTCAGAGACCGATTATGTCAACAGAACGATAACATCACATTATTAGAAAAGTTTCCAATTCATTTAATGGGATTCCTGTAAAAATAGCCGATGGTTAATGTCAAAATTCCGTACAGCACTTCCGCTCAAGCATGAAATTGAATTTGTTGATTCTGACATCGAAATTCATAAAGCTGCAATGCATAAAGTGAGTGTAGGTGTACATTTCAATGACAATTTACTTGTAAAGCTTTGATTTAACTTCACACTACACAACACCCAATACTACACTTCAGGCAAAATAGATTGCTCAGCTATATAAACAACTTTCTTTCCCACTTAGGAGTGTATGCAGTCTTCTATGGCTTGCAGTTCATGTAGTTCAGGACAGTTGGGGCCAAAGTGGAGGTTGAAAAGTTGCCTAACTTTGGGGATGATGGACAAGGCTGGTCCTATGGCACCACTAGAGGGATAGGAGATCAGAAGGTTCAAATTGATATCAGGACCTTTACTTGGAATGAAATTACGTGAATATGAGTCAAAAACAACTAGTTTTACAATTACGTCAGGAAATAGATGTTTCATCAGTCAAAATATCCTCATTTAGTTGCACTACGAGGTGTGATCACATGACATGAGTCTTTAATATAAGAGGCTATGAGGAAGGCATTTATGGGAATAGCTGAATAGGGCAGATACTTGTCTATTCCCACCTGTTGAAGTGCAGTTGAGCCAGTTTGAAGAGCTGTTGACTTAATTCAATACTCTCCTCCCCATATTGGAGGGTAGTGGCGACCACACTTCGCTCCATTTGGGAGGCTGCACTTTTCCAGTCACCTTAAGAAACAACGGAGGTGGAAAAGAATGATTAGGGATATTACAAAATCCTATATGTCAAGAGTGACACTTGCTTTTGCTGAGTATTCTATTATCGTTTTGTTTCTCTGTCCAGTCAAACTTTTTTAATTTCTTTTTGCAAGGGACCATTAAAGCTGTGACCAGTAAGTAGAAAGGAATGGAGTTGAGCCAACATAATTCAGGGAAGTTTTGGAGCAATATGCACACTGGCGAGACAGCAGTCTTTCCAAAGGGCTCAGTCCTAAAAAAATCTGTAAGTTGGCTAAGCCATCAGACAGGGTGCTCTGAGTTTGTATGATCAATTTACAGTTGTGAAAGGGACATGTCAATGGCCACTTTAAAGACCATAAAAACAGAAAGTTGTCACAAAACATGTCTACTAGGCTTGTTTACATGACAAATAAAAGTGCATCTAAATTTTATGTGGACGCACAGCTTCTACTTAATGGAGTCTCTCAGCCTAAGAATTTAACACGATTGTACTTGTACAACCAGAATGACAGTAAACATCTTGAATCTTCAGAAAAGTCCAATTCTCACCCATTGTTGCATGTGCTCTGGCCATGGCATCTGCCAGTTCCCCTTGTAGAGGATGGGTCTCTGTAAGGATCAGACCAGCTTGATGACTTGTCCTTTGCAACAACCTAAGGGACTCATCTAAAGGGAAAGGGTGCATTATAATAACATGCAAATGTTTGCAATGCTTGAAAAAAGGTTCAAAGAGACAAATTTCTGTATTTGCATACTTAGCATTAGCATTTGAATGAGGATATGTCATTGCCTGATATAAAGGTTTTATTTCTCACACACCTGGCCTGTCTCTTTCCATGAGATCAACAGCTTTCTCAAGGTGGCTCCTGACCTCCTGTAATCTATGGCTCACTTCAGAATCAGACATGGACAGCCTGCAAGATGATCGTAAACATATAAATCCGGGTCCTCTGTTCTTACTGTGTTTCTGAAATAAAGATAAGAGTTCTCAAGTGAGCTGCATGAAACTGGCAAGGATATTTACACACCATAAACATCGGATGGTTAGATTTATTAAAAAGTACAACAAAATGGCAACACATCCGAGTCACGCATCTCAAAATGTATGCGTTTTTACGTCAATGAATTCTAACACTAGACTGTGGGCATATCTGCCTCAGCAAAGCCATTTTTTATGAAAAATACACTGTAACTGAAGACAGTCAAGATGGAGACATAGGCTTCAAAAAGAGCTCTGGAATAGCTCCTTAAAACTAACTATCTTGATTAGCAGCATTAACACAACTTCTGGCCAATAGATCAGCATATCAGCCCAACAGCCGTATGAGCCCTCAAGTATTAATCTCATACTGCTATGAATTGGAGGAAGTCAAGCAAACCTTAGCATTTATGGAGCTGCAGCCAAAAAATATTTGGTATTTTTACTTGATACATTTTCCAATTAATTAATCAACTACCAGCATTTTTACATTTTATCTTATCTTCTTTTTCACCAGAATTCCCCATTGGTGCCCCTCTATAGAGCATCCACAAGAAGGAGGAAGCCATAGCATGTGTCTCCTCTAAGTCACGTGAAAAATAGCCCTCGCTATTTCACACATCATGGTCAAGCATCGTGCTTGGCCATCGGAGGAGAATGAAGCAGTGTACTTTCCGTTCACTTAATCGCGAGCGCCCAGACGATCCAGAGAGGGACACTAGCAAACCTAGAATCCTTTATCCAACCTAACCCCTATACCCATGTGAGGCTTAGCCAATTAAGCCCCACTAACTATGGACCACCGGCCATGGTTGGAAACGGCACGGCTGGGATTTGAACACCCAAATGCACGACACAGAGATGCGCTAAACAGAGGCCCCAACTATCAACATTTCATTCAATTAATTTCATATTAATTGACTAACTGAATAACTAGCTAATAATTTCAGGACTACATTCCAGCTATAACAATAGACGTCATTGACAATTTTAATTTCACTAAAGACTGCAAGTAACAGAAAACTTGAGGTTAGAGCTGATGACAGAAAGAAGTGAGTCACAAGAATATAGCAATGCACACTTACTTTTAAAGGCCCTTTGCATTTGTCACACTGGAGATGAGAGTCCTTAGGCCCCCATCCTACTCCTGGCCCCTGACAAACCCCCTCTGGCCCTTCATCATCCTGCTGCAGGTTGCAAGCTTCACAGGTGCACTCAAAGAAGTATTGCTCCTTGAGAAGGCGCCGACGTTCACTCAACATCATCCTACTGCTGTGAGGACCTGAAAGAAGTATGGCAGGCATTCATGAAAGCATAATCCAATAAGATCATTATAAATTGTTATAAAACTAACTTGTAAATGGATGTAACCAAACAAATGTACATGTACGATGCACAAAGCGTAGGGAGAGACATTTCCAGAGCTAGTTCACTTTCTTGTGCTGATGGACCTATTCTAAGCACAGAGTTATAACATGGGGGCAACATGGCTCAATGGGTACAGTGGTCATCTGGCGATCAGAAGGTTACAGGTTCCATCCCCACACCTGCAGAGAAGCACGTCGAAGTGTCCTTGAGCAAGAGACCATTCCCCTGATTGCTCTGCCCTGGGATGGACTGGTGACCTGCGACCTTCAAGAGTGTAGCCCCGCTTTTCACCCAATGAGAACTGAGTTAGGCTCCAGTTCCCCCACGACCCGACTTCCGATAAGTGGTTGACAATGGATGGATGAATAGATGGACCAGTAGTATGTCCACTTGACCGTTACTCTGTGACCTGAAGCAAATACAACAAAGGTAGACACTGCTACATAGTACCCTCTCTTACCATAGCAATGAAGGACTTCTTGACCATGGCTGATAACACTGGCTGCTCTGACTGTGATAGTGATACAGCTGGTGGCACCAACATCAAAACCAGTTACTACTTCATCAGGATCAATTGATGAATCCAGGTCACTACCAGTGCCAGTGCTGAACACAAGGCTGGTGTTCGGACGGCAGGAGTGATTCAGAAGACTCAGTGTCGGGAACAATGCTGTGCCAATGCGGATTTCTTGGCTGGATTGCACTGCTGAGTTTCTTCCATCTGGAAGATGCAGAGGGGATATGAAAGGGAAATATGACTGTGGTGTAAAAATATGCATAGCATGTGATGCATCTGTTAAACGGGATAAAAACCTAACACTTAAACGGATGGTTGTATGAATGTTAACAGTATGGGTGTGGTACATGAAATCAGTCATGAACCTAGGATGGTGTGAGTGACTGCTGAAAGCATATCTAAATTATTAACAAACAAACTGAGATCATTTGACAAAACATACCACGTATTTAAGAGACTCAGAAAGGGTCTTGTGTTTGGTTTTGCTGACATACATGCCAACTTGCAAAAAATGTAATTTCAGTAATTTTGTTATTAGCGACTGATCACGTCTCTGATTCACTGGGGTATTACATTTTAGTAACTGTGATTTAAAGAGTAAAACAAACTCTGCTCTCTTGTATCTGACCACAAGCTGTGAGATTGCTCACTTTGACAGAGTCGTATTAGGACTACGTGTTAGCTGTGGTGGCTGGAACTAAGTGGCAAGCCTACGGTAGGATTGCTCGTCACCTGTATGTTGGACGGCACTCACAGCCTGGGCGTTACACCTTAGCTGCAACATGTGCCTCAGAGTAGTACTTCCTAACAGCCACAGCTCCGAGCTCCAACTTGACGTTGCTGTCTCATCTGCTGGAGTATGTAACACGCTGTTTGCCACACTAGCTTTGCTGAAGTCCCAAGATGCAGGTGGAGGCCCTGCTCTGCCTAAAATCCGGTAGAGACTTGCTGTGGTAACTGCCCAAAGGAAGCGCAGGCTTGGGCTGTGGGAATTCAGGTGATGCAGTAAGTGGTAGAGGTTAAAATATGGGTCAACATGATATGATGCTGGAGGCTCTGATTCTCTTGAGTTATCTTTTGACCATTTATGGTCCCTGTCTCCATTCAGCTCTTGAGCCTTTTCCACATTTCTTAGCCCGGCCTTTATAGTAACCCTAAGAGCCAGTTTGGTCATCAGCCCCAGCACCATTAGCTCTGCCCCAACTGGACACTCCCAGCGGTGATGCTCTTCCCAGGCCTCTTGCTGACACCGACTTGAACAATAGCGGCTGTAGCTGCACTCAGCACATGGCATAGGGCACACAGTCTCCTTCAAACATCTGTGGCAGCGTCTGTCCTCTGTTCCAAACAATGCTACATTTTCTGTCCTGTTTAGTTTTCCCTTCCCTTTCAGTTCCTCTGTTCCTGGTATAAGGACAGAGCTGTATGCCCTGTCGGTCAGGATCACCTCCCCAGCAGCTATCCTCTCTGTGGCCACCACGTATCGCCCCTTCTCTGGGCTGAAACGCGCAACTGCTTGAGGAGAGATGTAAAAAATGGGATCTACTTTATTATCTATATGATCAGTGGTTGATTTCAAATTTATTCTCTCTCTAATCTGTGGTCCGCTTTGGTCTTCTGAGGCCCATTTGGGATCATCCTGATTGCCTCTTTGAGCCACCGAGAGGTGATTGAGGCACTGCAGGCGGCGTTCCTGCAGTTTGTGTTGGAGATGAGATGGGTAGCCATGTTTCAGGGCCCTGTTGATGTCATTGAGGGAATCCTATGGCCAAGCAAAACATAGATCACAATGTTAACAATAAAGAATTATCAGTGAGTTACAAAGTAGCTGGATATTTTAGCTATCGGTCAAACCCAGGGTTTTGGTCACCATATATTTTATATATCCATCCATCCATCCATCATCAACCGCTTATCTGAAATCAGGTCACAGGGGAACCGGAGCCTATTTCCATTTCCATTGGGTAAAAGGTGGGGTACACCCTGTATAGGTCACCAGTCTATCACAGGGCAGAGCAGTTAGGGGAAAAGTGTCTTGCTCAAGGACACCTCGACATGCTTCTCTGCAGGTGTGGCGATGGAACCTGCAACTTTCTGATCACCAGGCGATCGCTCTACCCACTGAGCCATGCCGCCCCTATTTTATATATATAATTTTTATTTTTTCCCTTATCAGTTCGACAAGGAGAAATTTGCAATTCCTGCTTTTGACTCATTCTATTATATAGGAGCAGTGAGCTGCCACCATATGACACCCAGGGAGCTGTTAGGGTTTCAGTGTTTTGCACAAGGACACCCCAACCAACTTTCTGCAGGGCCGAGGATCAAACCTGTAACCTTCCAATTGCAAAATGACTGCTCTACCCACTCCACTGAGCTATGCTGCCCCACAGATATATTTTACTCTCTGTCGATGCAATCTGTCATTTCTGGGTAATCCAATGTTGAATGAAAATAAATGGAGGGAAAAGAACAAAAAAAAATGCTCCATTTAGAATCGAGCCATATCCATACACTGCATAGTGCTCACTGGAACAGTTTTAATGGTCCTACAAATCTTGAGCGAAACTTTCTTGTCAAATCACAAAAAGAGGTGAATCTGTTCAGCTGGATCAGAAGTTTATTTGGAAACGTTTTGTCTAAACTTCTGATCCAGCTGAACAGATTCACCTCTTTTTATGATTTCCCTACCTGGATTATTGAGCATGCATCAAGACATTTCTTGTCAAAGTTAAAGCAAAGCAAAGTCAAGGCATTGTGTCTGACCTGGTAGAATTCCAGATGGAAGAGTGCTGCAGAGCGGTTGGCATAGCACAGAGATAACTGCTCTGAACTTTGGGGAGCAAAGCACACACCCTTTCAAACAGAGGAGAAAGGAGAGAGAGGAGTGAGTGTAGTCATTAAAACCTGTTTGAAAATGTTGGCAATACAAAGGAATGACTTAAAGTAAATACATATTTTCAGTCCCATGCATTCTAATATTTCTTTGTATTACAACACACTGCCCTCATTTGTGGGAGATAATGTAAGGGGGCTCTAGTGACAACATGAACCATCGACTAAATAGTATAGGCTGGGTGCTATCCTAAATGCAACAAGCTTAGGTAGCTACAATAACTTTAGGAAATAATAGATAACATTCTGTGCAATTTCACCTTGAAATATAGCCGAAACAGTTATAAAGGTATGTCTCATCTTTCGTATGAGGACAACAGATATTACATATTAGTCATTGATCAGGTGTCCAAAGTCATCAGTTGAAAAAAGAACATCCCCCACCTGCCTAACAATTATTATGAGACCTCTAAGTCTTGCATGCCAACTCAAAGCAGGTGGATTTGAATAATCGTTTTACTGGCAATACGACTCAACAAGGAAATACGGAAATTGTCTCCACTACACCTTTGAGTAGTGAAGGGCAGCTGCAGTGTAGTCTCTCTTCTTGAAGCTGGCGTTGCCCCTTCCCCTGCATTGAGTTGCCTCTTCTGTGTCCTTGTGTACAGAGAGGTCATTGGTGATGCTCTGCAGGAAGTCGAGATCCTCATGGCTAACAGCAGAGAACATGTAGTCAACACACCGCTGCATGTAGATTCACCGTACCCGTTATCAATAGCTGAGCCATTGATAGAACCGCTATAACGACGTAGGGTCCTCGCTGACCTTACTGCTCTCTGAATGTAAACCTTCAGACATCCTGTTGGTTTAAGTGGGCCAAATTTTCTCACGTTCATATCACATCGTATTTTTTTACCGTATCGTGAAAAATAGCACGAAGCTGGACGTCAAATATGAAGTGACACAGTTAGCAACATGATCATATCAGTCATAAGAAAGTCCACTTCACCAAACAGTAAAACAGGCACTCACGTTATCTGGGTAAGGGCACATTTGAATACATCGTCTATGACCTTCAGCGAGGTGAATTGCTGTTTCAGATCTGAATCGAGTCTTGTCCATTTTTGTGCAACGTGATCTTGCCATTGAGCACATGGGAGATCCATCATTACAGGGCAAACTTGTAAACATCTGATAGAGGCTCAGTCCACAGCACACTACTGTCGCCTCCCTTTCTTTACTTCTTCTTGATTTCTTTGGTGTGTTGGTTGCCAACCTGCTTAGGGGTGCATTATCGCCATCTAAAGGACTGGAAAGTGAAAACGTATGTTGGCAGACAGGGAAGAGTAACCAAATGTATTTATATAATAGTAATGATAATGTATATTACTATTAATAATAAAAATAATAATAATAACTTAGTTATCAGTCACGCAAGGTGAAATTTGGATTTCTCTGCATTTTTGACCCAACCTATTGTATAGGAGCAGTGAGCTACCATATGGCGCTCAGGGAGCAGTTAGGGGTTCAGTGTCTTGCTCAAGGACACCTCGACATGTTGTATACAGGACCGGGGATCGATCCTGCAACCTTGAGATTACCAGACGACCGCGCTACCCACTGAGTTATGCCGCTCAGTGAGAAATACTTCTTAGGGGTATTATTTATTCATTTATATGTTTATTTTTAATTTATTTGCTTATTATCAATGCATTTATTTGGCAAGAATGAAGTGATTAAGATAGAAATAAATATAACGTGGATTTTGCAGGAGAGATAAGAAGCCCCTTAGGTTTTCTTTTTTGTTCAAGGTCTTTCTATTGGCATGTAGAATGACACAAATAATGACACAATCTCATGAACACAATTGTATAATCATGTTGATAAATCCCCCTGCTCCAAAAGGTGTTTAAAAAAAGAAAAGAAACTCCCTTCTAAGATTTACAGTATATCCTCATACCATGGATGTTTATTTCCTAAAGATAATGAAATCAACAATAAGACAAAAATGAGGACAAAACGAGTTAATACTAATGGTAACAGTAATAAATGGACAGACAGAAACACACAAACAAATTGCACATAAACACACATGCTGAATACATCAACTATGGTTTAACTGTTTTTTCATATTAAGGCCAGAATTCTAAATATATAATTTAAAAAAATATATTAACCATGTTCCCTTCTGATTATTAATTATGCAAGTATATAGTCACCATGCCGCTTGTCTAAGTAGGTTCCATATCGTGAAATTTAGTGTAGTTTTCTTAAATGCCGACATCAAATCCTCCTTTCTCTCCTCATAGACCCTACAGTCCAGCAGCAGATGATGGACAGTTTTGGGATGCCCATGGTATGTACATCATCAGTTGGGTGTTCACCTATTCTTATCAATTCATGTATGTCCCATCTCAAGACAGGTAATGACTGTAGTTTCGTTTTGGTTCACTGTGGTCCCAAGAGTGAAGTAAGGTGGCCTTAGCAGTGTCCAAGCGCAGTTGGGCCAGAATACTTTGAAGTGTAGTCAGTTACTGAATGCAAACTGCAGGGTAATTTTTGTAATACGTAACATAATCATTTGGGTTGCAGAATTAATTGTAATCCAATCTGAATACTATAAGAGTACTTTGAAATCAAATATTGAAAAAAAAGCATGATATTCTTACAAATTAGACCCAATCACAAGAAATGAGTCCCACAAATACTTTTTCCTCCTCGGTCATATTATTTACCATCAAAATTTCCGAAGAAAATATGTTGCGTGTTCACCATTTATAGTAAGTCACATTATAAATTAACCTTACAAATGCACTTTGGAATAAACATCCACGGGTGTACTGTATTTTTTCTTTTGTGAAAGTCTTTGTTGCTGATGTTTGAAGCGAAGAAGAGTTTATCATAGTTCGACAAGAGGAGCACTTGTTCAAAATATTAATCGGTAGCTTCGTGGTGGAGTCTGCGCTTCAGGAGTTGATGAGCCAGAAGCTGCAGGTTCAAACCTGTTCATAGGCAGTGCAATTTTATTTTGGAAATCAATGCTTTGCTTTAAGCCCATATTTTCTCAAAATGATTGAATTAGACTACCATAGGTTATTATGCAATTCATTCTATTATCTTTGCTTTGGGGCCACTTTTGAAGCATTATTCATGATCTAATGCATAATCAAAAAAGGGAAGATTTCGAAAAAATAGGAGCTTGTTGACCAAGGCTGATTAAGTCCTCTTATCTAGGAATGAACAAAGTATTAAGGAAAGCCCAATTATTATTTTGAGTGTAAAGAAAACCACTTACACGTCAAATAGTTGACTATAGACCAGTTTAGTGGAAGGAGTTGAGAATATAGTTAAGTATGCATGTGTTTTTGAGACAAGACTGAGTAGGTGCACACATGAGTTTTTAATAGTTAGTACATATGTATTAGCATTTCTCAATTTTACCCTTAACATCTTGCCCACTTCTCTGCAGCTGTGGGGATCGAACCTGCAATGATCTGATTGTCAGACAACCGCTGTACCCACTGAGCCATGCCACTTCTGGAATGTCTTCTTAGGAGTAAAATTATGAATATACCTAACTGTGAAGGCGTTTTAGCAAAATTTATCAATTATATTGAATTAGAATTGAAATGAAATAAATAGGCTTGTCATCCAAAACTACTCATGCTTGCTTTTGATATTTAGTTCAAACTATGTCCACCCAGACCACTGATTTTTGAATAATACTGTTTTGTCAGCTGGTGCCTCGAGCTCCATTTTCTCCTTGGATCATTTTTTCTCTGTATACTTTACTGTAGGTAAATAGTCTTTGGCAGTACTTAATTAGTAAATCTGGAGGTGCTGCAGCAAAAAGTGCTTCCATGACAGAGGCAGCCAAAGCCTCTGAGAGGTCCTGTAGCACAAAAAAAGCGTTTAAAAAAGCCCCCCCCCCAAAAACCCCCCACCAGCATTGTGTTATGATGGTGAATAACCCATTAGCCCTAGTTTACCCCCTTAATTTCCCTTAATGTGATTGAATATTATCGTAGGGAAAATATTTATTCCATCAATACGAGCTCCATGTAAATAGGTCCTGGAGCGCAAGCAGTTCAAAACAAATTAAGTACTGGTTTTAGGGTGAAATCCTTTCCTGCCAAAAATCTTGTTAACCATTTCTTATAATCTCCTCCAAATACCACTTCATTAAACCCTGATGCATGAAAGTCAAATCAGATCGCAACTTGATTGGTCTTCTTCCCAAAAGTAGTTAACTACTCCCAAAATAATTTCCTTTCTAATTAGCCTTTTGCCAGTAGTCTCCTTGTATTTCTCTTTACGGACACTGAATGCCTTTTCTGTATTGTATTTATCATTTATTATCTTTATTATTAGGGGCGTAATAGTTGAAATATGGAAAATTCTAAATTTCTCCTTGTTGGGCTGCTGAGGGAATCTAAACTTTTCTAAAATAAATATTATTACTGTGTTTTATGTATTATACATAT
>OMLC01043864.1:0-10417 GCA_900302585.1 Regalecus glesne
CATTTCAAACAACCTGCGACTTCCTTTTGAAAGGCCAAAGGTGAGCCTCTAACACAGTGAAAACAGCAGAGTAACAACAATGGCTGCTGGTGGGGCCTCCGGTGGCGTCGGGGGTTAAGGCACCTATGTTCAGTGCATCTCCGTGTCATGCAGTCTGGTGTTCGAATCCCAGCTGCGCCGTTTCCAACCACAGCCAGAGGTCCATAGTTAGTGGGTCATAACTGGCTAAGCCTCACATGGGTATAGGGGTTAGGTTGGATAAAGTATTCTGGGTTCACTAGTGTCCCCCTCTGGGTGGTCCAGGCCTCTCGGTTAAGTGAAGGGAAAGTACTCTGCTTCATTCTCCTCTGACGGCCAAGCACTGTGCTTTCCCCACCAGACCATGATGTGTGGACTAGTGAGGGCTAGTGGTCATGTGACCTGGAGGAGACACATGCTACCACTTCCTCCTTCCTGTTGATGTTCTAGAGGGGTGTCAAAGAGACTGACCCAGCAGTAGGACACTCAGGGGATTCAGTTGGGGAAAAATAGGCTACAAAATTTTAGAGAAGGAAAAAAGTGTCCAACTGTTGCTGCTCCAAACCAGATGTTGATGGATGTACACAAGACAGACTCAATGGTTGTGGTTCAGAAATATCTCTACAGCGCCTGTGGCCGACCAAATTTTATGGACAATGTCACAGAAACTTGCATACAATGCATTGTGCTAGATTTAGACCGCGTCTGTTTGAAAGGCTCTGTGAACAGGGGAGCACAGATTTCTCCATCAACGCAGTACACTGACAGGGTACCACTGCTTGCATATGTATATTCCACACGGACAAAAAAAACACGAGTGAAATGTTCCTGTAACAGTAGAATATATACAACCAGGGGGTGAACGATTTGATGTTACAACCCATTGAAAATGCTTCCAGTGATCCATGACCCTCCTTTAACTCATACCGTTCTCCTTGTCACCCTTGCTTAGGTGGACTACTCATTTTTCCATCGCACGTATGAGATCTCCAGCACACCTGCCTGCAGTGCGAAGGAGTTGGCAGAGCACAAGTACATTCAAGGCTCGCGGTTGTCATTCTGCTATGAGAACGAAGTGGCTCTGCAGCTCGTCTCCCCAGACGATGACCCCAAATGCCCTCCCCATCAGACCCAGCAGCCCTCTGACCCACAGCATCCCCATAACAACTGACCTGATGGGGGTCAGGGGCCTAAACCATAGAGTTTACAGGACAGGAGGACGCAGGGCGGAACTAGACAGGCAGATTCAGGCAACAGGTTCAGAAGGTAGAGGAGAATGATGACTGAAGAGTCAGGACGAGTCACATTTGAGAGAGAGGAGGAGGCAGAGGAACAGGTAAGCCTGAATAGGGACAGGTAAGGATGTCCTCTTGAACTGCCCTTGGTATAGCCAGTGTACAAGAGAAACGGATTGGGATTTGTTGAGTGGGCGAGATTAGTGCTGATGCAAAGGAACAGGATAGAAGCTGGTACACAGCTTGATGGAAAGAGAGAGAGAGGGAGAGAGAGAGAGAGAGAGAGGGGGAGAGGAAGAAAGAGATTTCGGGTCACTGATGGGGAGACGGGTCACTGCACTGACCCAGGTTGACTGATTGGACATGGCGATCTTGCACAGTCATATATAAAAGTCGTCTGCTAAGTCTCACAAACCAGCCCCCTCACCACCACTGTACGCACAGCTGGCTCTGACACCTAGCTGGCTCTGACACCTAGCTGACAGGATAACCAACAGTGTCCTCTAATGGCTCTAGCCTGTAACTGCACCTCCAGTTGAAGGACGTTCCAAGAGCTCCTGAAGTGTGTGTGTGTGTGTGTGTGTGTGTGTAAAATAACCAGATGTGAATCCAACAAGTCATCAGAGAATCCTTCCAAGTCAAATTCCTAGAAATTTAAAACAAGCTTGGAAGGGTCCCACATGTGTCTGACATGTTTGGGATTTTTTTTGGTAAGGTTTCTATTTATTATGGTAAGTAAGGGCAGTGGAATGGTGTCAGCCTGAGGCCTGTTGTGTCTTGCCCTGATTAAGCTACTTGTTGGAGCCAATACAAAGTGAACGTGGAGAAACGGCTGAAAATTAGCAGCGATTTTAAGCAGTTTCTCTCATGTGTGATTGACTATGCTGTGGGGTTTCTACTTGAGATGAAAAAAATGATTGTATTAACTTGGAGGTTGGCTGAGGACTGCGGTAGCTCAGTGGTAGAGCACGCGCTTCGGGAACTGACAAGCCAGAGGCTGCGGGCTCAATCCCACCCTGACATTCTCCTTACTACACCGCCATCTTGCATCTGCATGTCCTGCATTGTAACATGGACTGAAGACGAACATGCTTCTCAGTTACCTTTGCACTTCAATAGTAATGGCATCATAACTGTGGCAGCATCCTCACTTGTGGCAGACCAGTCAAGGCCGGGCCTGAATCAAAGCGCAGTGTGTCGGTCCCATGGGCGGAGAAGGAACGCGCCGCGAGTCTGAAATCCACTCAGACGTTTGGACTGCATGGTAGCAGGCGAGGTGTTCTGATGAGTCACTTCCCCTCTTGCACAGGTTTCACCAGGCAGACTTTGTTCTGGACCCTTTCTCCTTGTAATTATTCACTTTTGTTTGCGAAACCAGATGCAGTTGCTGACTCTATCTCTGATCTCCTGTTTGGATTGGTGGAGATCTCACAGACTGTGGGAGAAGTTCAGTTGGGTGGTGCCTTCAAACCAGATTGGGTTTCTTTTTGACCAGCACTTCGTCTGCAGCAGTGCAGTCCGACCTGTGTTGAAGATTTCCTTAAACCTTGTTTCTTTTTGTGTGGCTGTGTTTTGAAATGTTCTGTTCTTGCAGGAATTAGCTACCCAGCCCCCATAAGATACCTTAGTATTTAATAATATGATGTGCTGGGTAGACAAACATGTCTATGCATGGAAGGTCACTTTGGAGATGCTCAAAGGTCAGATACGCTCTTCCTTAAGATGCACTGATGCTGTTGTATGACCTCAGGTGTATTATTGGTATAGGCTCTGCAGCAGTTGCACATTTTAGAACTGCTCTATTTAATCCTGTACATGGAAATACAATATTTATTTAGATTCCATTCAATTTGAGATGCAGTGCTCATCTACTATCATGCTACCTGAACATGTTGTCCCTCTGGTCACTAAAAGGAGTTAGAAGCTGTCAAGTCGTATGTGCGAGGAGTGCAACTTTTAACAAGCGTTCTACACGTCCATATTGACTTGCAGACACCCTCTGCACTACTCGGGGATTCGTAAAGGTCCTTTGCATCCAAGTGGCATGGCTCTTGGAAGCAAATATCACTGAGTGACCTCTGCAAAAAGCACCTCAGATAAGCCACTGGATCAGTGGGCTGAGATGAGTAGTCTGTCTCTGGAGTTCATGAGCTTATATTCAGTGGTAGCCTCGGGGTTGGGGGGTGGGGTTACCATGGAGTTTGTAAGGTGTTTTGTTTTGATTCATGTTACGGGAAACCCTATGTTTGTGTCTTTCCTCACACCTCCACTTGTGTACGTCCACCATGATGTCCTATTTATAGGCCACACGGTTGGTCATGTCTGCCTGTCGCGACTCCTCTGGAGTGTAACTTGAACTTAGAGCACCATCATTTTAACCACTGTGATCGTTTTGAAGACCACACAAAGGTGACCAACCGATGAGGGGACGTGTTTGAGTATTCCCGCTGGTTGCAGGTCACTGTGCACCTTTAGGTCCTGAATCTTTTTCAAGACATACATATTTTCACACGTGACCCACACAAATTAAACAGGTGCACTGTAGTTGGGTGAAATCAGTAAGCATCTTAGTCTCCTTTCCTCAGTCACTTGTTTTCTACAGTTCATATCGAGACACTCCTCTGTTGTTGACATTAACATGTAAAGTCACAGCAGTTTGTGGCACACAGTGCTTCGGTCCAGCAGGAGGAATAGGTTCCCATGTACCAGGACTGTAATTAGTTTGACCTGTTTAATCGTAGAAGGAGATTTATTTATTCATCATCATAAATACATGCAATGAAATTTGTCCTTTGCATTTCGCTAATCCTGTTGTATAGGAGCAGTGAGCAGTGGCAGCACCTGGGGAACAGTTTGGGGTTCAGTGCCTTTTACAAGGACACTTCAACACAACTCTCTGCAGAGGCCGGGGATCACACCTGCGACCTTCCGATTACTAGACAACCTGCCCTACCTTCTGAGCTATGTCACTCCCCAGGACTGTAACTGTATCTAATTGAGATTTTTTTTCTTGTTGCCAAGGTCAACTTACAGTCAGTCCATTGGGTTTGTTTGGTGGCCATCTTGAATTGATTTCCATGCAAGTGGCAAAACCAAACTCCTGAACCAGACGCATACAAAGACAAATGAACCCAGTTTTTCATATAATGTTGATGTCATGACTCAAATGGAAATGTCCCTCACATGGTACAACATAGGGTACATTTTGGTATTAATCATCATCGTCATCCATCTCATCATCATCACCACTGAAGACACCAGCAACCAACAGGTCAGTGAGAGATGGGAGCAGGATTGGTCCTGTCAGGGAAATGTCTGTAATGAGAGAACAGTCACAACCAAAATACCTTTCACTGACTTAATGGCAATCTCATAAAGCATTTGCAAATGGGCCAATTACTAAGAGAGGGAACGGTGATTTTCCTCTTAAGGCTGTCTGTTTATGAATGGGATGGGGCTGTGTGGCAGCAGAGCAAGACCCCTTATATAGCCTTTTAGATTACCTCTCGGAACGATGGGGCTTCTTTGAGGAAGTAGGGATACCAGAAGCTTCCCAAAAGCCTCCCCTTATCTGAATGACGAGCTATATGCAGGCTATTTCATTCAGTGACATTTATAGCCAACAGCAGGTTCCCTTAAATGTCCCTTTGGTGTGAAGCATGTCAAAATGCATAGAAACCATGTCTGAATGTTTAGATGCTTCCTTAAAGATAATTCCTTAAATGTCAATAATGTGTCAAAACAGAAGACTACTGTGTTTTTCTCCACAGTCCACAAGACCAGACAACAAAATCCCCACTTTTCTACCACCTCTAGACTCTCATTGTATGGTTTTGGCCTCCAGAAGATCAGGTCCACTGCCTGATTGTAACAGGCCACTCTAAAATGGCAACACCATACAAAAAGCCAGGTTCATTTGTCATTGTAATTTGCCTGATTCAGGAGTGGTGAATATCTGCAATTTTCATCACTCACGTGGACTTTAATTCAAGCTGGGCACCAACCGAACTCCATGAGCCAAGAGTTGACCTTGGCAACATGAAGAATTCTTTAGGCACACTTAAACGGTCCTGAAACAACAGGCTGAAACACTTCTGGAATAATGCAGATTACACTTATTTTCTGTGGCATAGGTGACCTCATGTTGAAGGTTTTTCCCCTTTATTTTTACATTGCCTTACCAGCAGAGTGAGGCTAGCAAACAGGATATGCTGAAAATGAAGTAATTACACCTTATAGTGATGATGTGCTGCAAAAAGGTGTGACCCCCCCAGAGTCGCCACCTCAGTGATGGGAGTCAGAATCACACAAGGAGGAGGGGACGGATGGCAATGGCAGGGTACCAACCAGAAGACGACACAGACCATTTCTTTTTTCTCTAGAACGGTGTAAAAACACTGGATCAGGGCCAGATAGGTTATCAGACTGTGAACTGACTTGAATAGGGTTAGACACCCTCGGATCCAGAGTTCTGTAACTGCTTATTGCTGCCTTAAAAAAGATTCACTAAACCATTTGAACTAAACTCTGTCGTAGGCTTGGTCTTATTCATATTTGATTATTAAACATTCAATTGAACAGCTCAAATCACCCACCTGGACCGGGAAACGTCTCCTTCAACACCCTGCAGGTACATGGGAACCTATTTCTCCTGCTAGACTAGTTTCAGTGGAATAACGCTGCTCAGCAAATAAAAAAAACAGATCAAGCTTGTTGGTCACCTCTTTTATTCTTGAGTCTTTGTTTGGCAAACAAGCCATGGTCATTTGATAATAGCTAAAACTGAAATATGTATATAATATATGTGATATATTTATGAATCTGTGTGTGTTTATATATGTATATGACTTCTTTCTATCTTGATCAGTACAAGCCTGATTGTTTGAAGCAAGACTTGTATTGCCAAAGATTGTCTGTATGCAGCAACATGCCTCAAACGTGCACAAGTTGCGTATCTACTTTGGGCTAATTACCTCTGTTTCAGTTCAGGTCTACAGAACAGCACAAAGTGTCTCTCATCCTGCCCCTATCCACCCAGGAGGCCACCGTCTGTGGAGAGTCAGGGGTGGCTGAATGGTGAGTACATCTCTGGTTCTCATCGTTCAGAATCAGAACCAGTTTACACTCCATTTGGGTTTTCACATGCTGTAACCTGACCCCAGACGATAGAGTTAACGTGCAAGATGCTGGATAAGACCATCCTAGTTGAACTCTCCGTTCTGTCACATGTGACACCGGGCCGACACCAGGTCTGGCCCATCTGTTGGGTCCACGCCGTGACAGACACAACAAAGGACGCCGGACTCCCTCCGTTCACAGCGCTACCGTGTTCAACAGCACCTGCTGTATTGCTCCAATTGATCATTTCTCACGTCAATCTTAGCTAAATCCCGCCCTCCTCTCGTCTACGATTGGCTCTGACCGGGGACATTCCTGCAAACTCGTATGTCATTGGTCTGCCGTCACTCGTCTGCGCCACTTAGCAGGCAATGCGCATTTGCGTCGCTCGCAGAGCGGGTCCAGAGCACGGTTGTAGATTCCGATTGGCGCTTTTTGTCTCCGGGGCGTGACTGGAAAACGCGTTTCTCGCATTGGATTGGTCCATATACAGGAAGTGCTCACAGAGCCCAAGCCGTAGCCTTGCCCCCCCTCGACGTCTGTTTTATTCTCAGTGAGGGAAGTGTGTGTGAGAGTGTGTGTGTCTGTGTGCGGCCACCAAAGACAGAAAGCGGTGCAATGATAAAAGCCGCATTTGCGGTACACACCTATATCAGTTGTGTGTGTGTGGGGAGGAGAGAGATAATACAGAAACAGTCTCGCACCGTCCTCCCTCGAACCGCAGCCTCAGCTACGTCCTGGTGAAGATTGTGAAGGTGAGAGATTTAATGATCTATTCCCTTAATCCACTCGTGAATAAACGGAGTATCGTACTCCAGAGGGTTAGTGCTAGCCTCGCTAGGTTAGTCTGTACGTGGGGTAGCATAGCACCCAGAACTGTCACTATCGGGGTGGGGGGGAGACAAGGAGCACAGGCTGCCGGTTTGATGTCCATACACCCCCACACACACACCCCTCGACGAGAGCCTCAGCTCGTCATGACCCGCCTGAAGGCTACGATAAGAAACAGCCCGCATATAATTCCCACACACGTCATCTTCGTGTGGTTAATTTCAACACTATCAGTCTAATAGTTCCGATAATAATTATATGTTTATGCAATTATGTGGACATCATGGTTATGAAATGTCACCGGCTTAATCTGAGGCAGGGCTTCCAGGCTGGCGTGAACGTGGTCACTGTCGTCTGAGGTGTGGTTGCGTCTTTTCGGGGATTTGTGCGGTCCAAAGCGGGCAGTTGACGGGAGTCATGCCGCAGACGCACCGCGAATCTATGCGGATGGTCTCGGTGTCGCCTTCCACCATGTCTGTTTTAATGCGCATTTCTTTCTTGCTCTTTCTGTCGCCGCTGGATCGGCACAGCTCGCCTCCTAAGACGAGGCAAGAGAAAAGGCGTCTCCCCACATACACACTCGACAAGACCCCCGCAGTGAATGACCTCCGCTCAGACTGCTCAGGTATTGTCTGTGGGGCTGGATGCCTGGTGTCTATAGGGTGTTGCTAAGGAGAACAGGGGCCTTAAAACAGCAGGGTCTGAGCTACCGGATGGAGGAGATGGTGGCCTGTCATGTAGTAATGCAACAGACCACCATATCTGCCTTTGAATGTTAAAGCACTTAGTTTAAAGCATCTGTCAGATCTGCATGAGATCAGACCGCACTTTGTCAGCCCCCCATGCAGAAGCGTGGTCTGTGGACCTAACCGGTACAGCTAAAGAAGACTTTAAAACCAGGACAATTAAGTCCAACTGTGAGATGTGAGCAAATAAGATAGGCCATGGCGTGCGTACATGGAAGAAGAAGCTTCATTCATTTGTCATTATGCGTACATGCAATGGAACTTGTTCTCTGCCTTTAACCCAAGCTAAAAATGAGTCTGTCTACCATTTATTATACACAGATATCCATATACAACATGCAGCTACGGTAGCTCAGTGGCAGAGAGGGCACTTCAGGAACTGGCGAGCCAGATGTTGTGGGTTCAAACCAGGGATGGCCAAAGTGATCCAGTAAGAGTCACTGTGGGTGCAGGTCTTTGTTCCAACCAAGCACTTCCACACCTGATTCTATTTGTCAATCAATTCTATTTGCTAAGGACCTTGATCAGTAGTCTCAAATGTGTATCTTCTGCTAATCAAGGTCCTTTGCAAAGATGATTGGTTGACTAATAGAATCAGGTGTGGGAGTTCTTGTTTGGAACAAAGACCTGCACCCACAGTGACTCTTACTGGATCACTTTGGCCATCCCTGGTTCAAAACCACCGCATGGCATCAGGAAAGGCATCTAGCCTCAATCCCCCAGGGTCCATCTAAGTCCATATCCACCCCACAACATGGGGACTAATGGTGACTCGTAAAACAGACCTCTCCCATAGATGAATCCATGCAATGTACAAGGGTGCAGATGGATGGACGGACGTTGCGTTGTGAAATACCGATAAGTAAGGATGATAGCTGTAAAAACAAAGATATAGCAACACCATTTCAACAGCCACAGGGTGTGTACTGCTCATGCATTCCTCTAATGGAGACCCATGTTAAATCTCAGTTCAGATTATTATAGGGACATATTGTTAAAATTTGCTTGGACCCACATGTGCATTTTACCTAGGAGAGAAAATGAGTGACTAAGCTAGCTATGTGGCTATGTTTCAACATCCATTTTGCTTTGTTAGTGTTGCAATTCTCCGCTCCAGTTAGATTTTGTTGGCTGCGATGCAAATCATGTGCTCTTTCACAGTGAATTCACTCCAGATTTGTAATTCAGATGGTAAAAGAGATTAAGGCAAGTTTCATGCTCATTGTGTCATCACATTTTTCTGCAGTGTCTAGTCAGATGGATTCTGTTCTCTTGTGTGAGACAAGCCTCCACACCCTTCTTTGATATGATGACAGTGGAGTCACTGGCCCTGTCACATTGACGGCCGAACCTAGACGGCTGGAGAGCTGGAGTAGGAATCAGGTGTGATGACATACCTGCCGAGACGCAGAGGTACTCACTAATCATTTACCAGAGCAGGCAGGACGGCAGAATACCTGTCGGATTGGGTTGACTGTCAACCGTGACTCAAACTGATGGGTTCAGCCACACGCTCCTCGCCGCGCCACTCCCACAGCGAGTCCTCTCTTGTAATCCCTGTGTCGAAATCCACCGTGATAACCTCAGTGATCCGTCTCAAACTGATTCGTGGATTATCAGTTATCAACCAGTAATTGCAAGGAATCACGAGGTCGTGTCCTCATCCGGGGCTTTACTGTGTGGCATTTCAATAGTTTAGTGCAAAAAAACAACAATAACTGCAACCAGCTGGATGGGAGAGTATGGTGTCTGAGGTTCAGGACTTTCACATCTCCCAGATGGAGAGGGACCGGTCACCCAAGGAGTAATCCGTATATAGGAAATTGTTTTAAGACAGCCAATAGACCAGTTAACAGCAACACACACGTTTTTTTACCGATCCTAATCTTGTTTAACGGGCCACGTTGGCACAGGGTAAACACTGATGCCTCACAGCAGGAAGGTCCTGGGTTCGAATCCTGTCCCAGGTCCTTTCTGTGTGGAGTTTGCATGTTCTTCCCATATCTGCGTGGATTTCCTCCCACCATCAAAAAGACATGCAGGTTAGGATTGATACTGCTGCCTGTACCCTGGAGTCTCTGTCCCTCAATGCTACGGCTGTTCACTGCTCCTATACAGCAGGATGGGTTAAATGCAGAGGTCCCATTTAATACACTGACAAATAGATAAAGCTTCTTCTTCTGCTTTACAAATGCGGGACATTTAAAAATGGACGTACGAAGCGTCTCTGTGATAATACTTAATGTGTATGGTGATGCAGTGATCCCAGCGTTAATGTAATGCTGTGATTGCTGTGATTGGCTCATCAATCGACGTGCCAAGTCAGAGCCGACGTTTCCCTCAGCGCTCTATGGCTTTGGGTGGCCAGTGCACTAAAAGCCCCTCAGACAGCTAAAACAAAATGTCCTACTGGGTCAAAATGTCCTACTGGGTCAAAATGTCCTACTGAGAAGGCCAACAAGCGAGGAA
>OMLC01043865.1:0-11885 GCA_900302585.1 Regalecus glesne
TGTTTGCCTTTAAGATTGAATGGGCCATAGTAGATATTTGCCTACAACCGGTTTGGTAACTAATGACTTACAGCTATATATCACAGCAGAGTGCTACCCTCTGGTCATGTCTGAACACATGGGCATGCAAAGACATGAATACTCCTCCACACACACTTGGATGCACATCTGTTTGTTCCTATTTGTTCAGCTCTGTTGTGCATTGTTGATGACTGTCATATGGTCCCTGTGCTTGTTCCTTTAGCCTTCAAAGGTTCTGCTTTCACCGGTTCCATGAAGATTACGCTCAGCCCTGCACACTGAGCCACATTGTTTGTTGAAAGATCCCAAGAGATGGCTCCATGACATTTCCTTGTCAGCACAGTTGATGTATGACACTTAAGCCATAAACACATCTCACAACCAAGCTCAACATCAAGGCGCTATGTTCTCCGCTATAAAGCCTCACAGTACTCGCCAGATTTAATGTCTTACACATGGTGCGACTTTGTGTGAGGAAACATATCGCTTGAAATAGTGCCCGATCGACATGGGTACGCCAGGGATGAGCTAACAGAGATGTGAGGTGCTGAGCAGGTTTCAGCGGGGTATTCATGTTTGTTTTTTAATGTGGTTTTGAGATCACATGGTGTTGTGTATCTGATATCTGATTGGCTCTTGTGTTAGCTTTAGCTACTTGGGGAACTTTCTGTCCAAACCGTCCATATAGTCGACCCATGGCGAAGCCCTCTATGATAAGAGCAGCGTCAGACGGCCCAAGTATTAGCTTGCACTCATTTAGTGTTGACACTGGGCCGCGGTAGCTCAGTGGTGAAGTGGGCACTCTGGGAACTGACGAGCCGGAAGTGGCGCGTTTGAAGCGTCAGGAAAGACATCCGGGCCCTAGTCCGCCAAGCTCCGTCTAAATTTGGCCGTCCCCACAACATGGGGATGAATCCGTGACACGTTAAACGGAGCAATTAAACAAATGCATACACACAAGAAAGGAGGCAAGCTAGGAGATGGCTTAAAAAGCTATATTGAGATACATACGCTGTTCACGGTGATGGGGAAGTGGTAGGAGTGGGATATGGATTGATGCACAGAAACCTACCTGAGTTCTGATCACTCTTTTTGATTCTCTCATTTTCTCTGCAGGGTTTTTTCAGGAGAACCGTCAGACTAAAGCTGGCGTATGACAGGTGTGAACGCAACTGTAAAATACAGAAGAAGAATCGCAACAAGTGCCAGTATTGCCGCTTCAACAAGTGCCTCTCTGTGGGCATGTCCCACAATGGTAAGGCATGAAGCTCGCTTTTAAGCATACTGTATGTCAATGGTGCATTACTTCAGTGCTGGAGGACCCAACTTCAAACGGTTCAACTGTAAAGATGAGTTTCATCATGCATGGTGTGCGTGTTGTTTTCAAAAGACACAGTGTGACTAGGGGCTGTGGTAGCTCAGTGGTAGAGCGCAGGCTTCAGGCACTAACAAACCAGAGGCTGCCGGTTCAAACCTCCTCTCGCAGGGCATCAGGGCGGGCATTCGGCTTTAATCCCTGACGTCTACCCTGAGATGGAATGGTGATCAGTCCCAGGGTGTTTCTCCACCTTCCACCTCATGGGCGCTGGGATAGGCCCTAGCAGATCCACAACCGGACTTCAGATAAGCTGTTGATGAAGGATGAATGAATGAGGGAATGAACAGTCCATCTGTTCCCTTTTTCTGTGGTTGTCTTTGCAGCTAATATTTGCATTGTATTGACACAGCCTAAAAAAGAGCCAGGTAAGCCAGCTAATGCCAGGTTGCAGGGTCATACTGGAGCCTAGCCCAGCGCTCATTGGGTGAAAGGTGGGGAAACACCCTGGAATGGTCACCACTCCATCTCAGGGGTTGAGCACTTATGGGTTCCATATTTTGCTCAAGGACACCTCAACTTGCTCTCGGCATGGACCAGGCCTCGAGCCACCAATCTTCTGATCACTAGACAACCTACCCGTGAGCTGCACTGCAGCACAGTCGCCATTAAAGTGACCTGTCAGACTACTTACACCTCACTCTTAGAAATGACAGCTGGCTGCTGTTGGATCGTATCAACCTGCCCGTTAACCAACACAAACAGTTTTTTAGTGCCTTGTGTTGTGATGATGGGCTCCCTCTTACCATTACAAACTGAAAGGTTTTGGAAGCTTGGCGCAAACAACGTGCTTTTGACGAGGTGCACTTTTTCCCCTCGGCCCCATTAGATCGCAGCAGTTAGCTTGACTTAAAGACATTGAGAAAGCACAGAGCTATGAAGCCACACACACAAATTAAATATTATCCGCCTCGGTTTTTAACAGGGTCAGGGACTCTGTGAGAAGTTGGAGAAGTGTCAGAGGGAAGACATCACATATTTTCCTCTGTCTAACTAAACCTTGTAGCTTGTTGAATGTGGTGTGTCAAAGGGGAGACGAGGCAAAATGTCCCTTAGCAAAGGGAATCTCCTGTTAGAAGTGATCTCCACTAGCTGCATGTGTCCTATTAAGGAATAAAATTGTGCAGGCACAACATGAAGATCCCTTTTTACATGTCACAATCAGTCTCCATGTTGTGAACGTGGACATGGCGCAAGATGGAGTAGGGGGATTGAGGCCAGATGCCCTTCCTGACACCCTTCAGAGGGAGCAAACCCTCAACATCTGGCTTGTCAATTCCTGAAGTGTGTGCTCTACTGCTATGCTACTGCAGCACAACACACAGTATGCATATCATCTGCATCAATGTTTGGATGGATGGTTTTGTGTATTGTGGAACACTTTCATCGTGAAGGCAAAAGTTATACTTGGAGGAAAACAAATCAGAACATGAATATTGTTGCACACACTTTGAATTAAAGTTGGGTTGATAAAACGTATGCACACCATTTTGTATTAAAACCTTTGCTTTTTTTTTTATTTGCATTTTTCATCCCCATTCATTCCCCAGCCATTCGCTTTGGTCGCATGCCCCAGTCGGAGAAGTTGAAGCTGAAGGCAGAGAGCAGAACAAGCAAGCGAGACCTGGCCAGCATGCAGGCCGACCACAAGATTCTTGTCAGACAGATCCATGAAGCCTACATGAAGAACTTCAGCATGAACAAGGCCAAAGCACGGCTCATACTCACTGGCAAGACCAGCAACCCAGTACGAGAAGGGGAAGGTGGGAGGGCGAGAATGGACAGGATGGGTAGAGAGCGAGAGAGATGAGGGCCGGGATAGAGGAAAAGGGCGGATGAGAATGGAAAGGGATGAAGGTGTAGCGAGGAAACGGATGTTCTGTAGTGGTGTGCCACTTACCCTCACTGTCAGATTTACAAAGCAGAAGACAGCAGGCGAGTCTCCAGGAGAACTTTAGACATATTGACACTTCAGTCTAACTTTTCTTTAAAGGGAAATGATCATGATTTTCAACATTAACTCTCCCAGAGAGAGAGATAGAGAGAGAGAGAGAGAAGAGGGAGAAGGGATGTTGAAAAGTATGATTGTTTTCCTTAAAAATCACTTCAACATGAATGTCTGATAACAGCACCAACCTATATGATATATTTACCAATGTATTTTACTCTCTCTCTCTGCTGCTCTCTTTGCAGCCTTTTGTCATTCATGACATGGAGACCTTCCAGCTGGCAGAACAGACCTTGGTTGCCCACCTGGTGAATGGTGGCTTTGTGGGGCCTGTTGGGGCCCTCCAGGCAGGCGAAGGAGCTCCTAGTACAGATAGAGAAGAGCTCCAGGACAGAGAGGCCGAAGCCAGGCTCTTCCACTGCTGCCAGAGCACCTCGGTGGAGACCGTCACAGAGCTGACAGAGTTTGCTAAGGCCATTCCAGGCTTCCAGATCCTGGATCTGAATGATCAGGTGCCCCTGGGAGGAGGGACTTGTGCCAGTTGTTGGTCTCAGCCCTAAACAGACTTCTTTTCTATAATGTCTGGGTAACTCTCATTACCTGTCAGACATCTTGACTTCCACTTGTCCCACAGGTGACCTTGCTGAAGTATGGCATTTACGAAGCCCTCTTTACCCTCCTGGCCTCCTGCATGAACAAAGATGGCCTCCTGGTGGCCCGAGGTAGAGGCTTCATCACCCGAGAATTCCTCAAGAGCCTGCGGCGGCCTTTTAGCGACATGATGGAGCCAAAGTTCCAGTTTGCGACACGATTCAACTCCCTGGAGCTGGATGACAGCGACCTGGCACTGTTTGTGGCTGTCATTATCTGCTGTGGAGGTAAAATGACACATTTCTGAAAATGATGGCTACATGGCTATGGGAAGTGATATGGGGTTTTATTGTTTTGTTTCTCAAAATAACACGTTTTTTTTGTATAGCCCATTATCACGATTTACAAATTTGCCTCAGTAGGTTTTATAATAACACATCCTGTCTTTTGACCCTCACATCAGATGAGGAACAACTCCCTCAAAAAACTTGAATGGGGGAGAAAAATATAGGAAGAAACCTCAGGGAGAGCAATGGGGAGGGATCTCTCTCCTAAGACCGAGAAGCATCCAATGGATGTGTGTGTACAGATTAGAATACAATTTTCCAAATATAAAACTGAGAGAAAAACATAATTATAATGGAATAAAATATATAATAATGATGATGATGATACTAATAATAATAATAACTGGTGACCCTTCAAGGGTGTATCCCCGCCTTTCGCCCAATGAGAACTGAAATAGGCTCCAATTGCCCCGTGACCTGATTTCGGATAAGCTGTTGACAATGGATGGATGGATGGATATTGATAACAATGATAATTAATAATAATCTCCTGTATAGGGACAGTGCCCATTAATGAACATCTACAATGCATTTACACTAGATCTACGCTCTAGGCTAAATTTCATCAAATAAAGAATATCTGTACGTACTTTGCATTTTGGGAAAAGCTTCCATTACTGTCCATTTCACCCTGGCCCTGACTCTCTCCTTCCCTAATCACTTCTTCCCTCTTTCCCCCACTTTCCTAAAAACCTCCAGACCGTCCAGGCCTGGTAGACATGTCTCCAGTTGAGGGGCTGCAGGAAAGCATCATCCAGGCTCTGCGGCACCACCTGCTGGCCAACCATCCCGACGACACTTTCCTCTTCCCTAGGCTGCTGCAGAAACTAGCCGACCTTCGCGAGCTGGTCACTGAGCATGCTCAGTTGATACAGGAGATCAAAACAATGGAGGACGCCTCACTCCACCCACTCCTGCAAGAGATATACAGGGACATGTATTGAGGATTCACTGTGTGGTGATTTACAGGGACTTGTTTTAAACAGCTAGCCTGGGATTACTTTGTTATAGGTATATTTTATGAACCGTGTATATATACTTTGATTCATGTACCAATAGGCATATTGCTGTTTGTGGTGTATTATATAATTTCTATGGGTAAATATATTGATTCTAGCAGGATGCATCTAGAATGGCCAGGTTAGCTCAGTGGTAGACTGTGTATATCCAAGTCAGGTGTTGTGGGTTCGATCCCACTGCAGGGCGTCAGGACAAGGACATCCAGCCTTGATCACTCTTGCTTGGTATATTCGAGGCATACATTGCAAAACCTTTTGAGTGGTTTCTAGACTAGAAAAGCACTATGATTGGAAAAAAAAGTCAATTTACCATTTTTATCACATCATGTGAAACTAAACCTCCATTGGAACCGACGTATGCATTTAAGTTTAAGGGCATTTTCATGCACAGTGAATTGTGTTTGAAATGGTCGGCTCCTATGACTTAAGGATTGTCATGTATTCAGACACACTTAACATACATCCAGGTCCATTTTACCATGTCAGGATTAGTCCTCGTATTGTGGGGGTGGCCACAGACCTAGATGGAGCTTGGGGGGTTTATGGCTATATGCTCTTCCTGAAGTCCCACAGTGGAATCAAAGCCACGATGCCCGAGTTGGAAATGCACCCTCTATCTTTTCACATACATTATTAAACAGAAAGTAATGGAAGTAAAGAAATGTGTTAAGTACTTACCATCGGCATCCGTATAACTGACATGTGCAAATGCTGAAGTAATGTGCTGATATTCTGCATAGTGCCTGTGCCTAACGGTGAATTAATGGATTTGGATGCAGTCAGCGTCTGGATGCATTGGCTGGGGCTAAATGGATGCATCGAATCAATGAATAGAGTGTAAGGAGACTGCCTTTCATTCCTTCCGTTGAGTTTAAGAGTTGTCTGGGGACATCTGTATTGGACCACATCTTCATCGAGAAGTTAAACAATGAAGCTTCAGACACCATCTTGAAATTTTACAGCTTTTGCTGCTTCCATTGGGCCTTTATTGAAATGGGCTGAATTATACTTGACCTTCTCAAGATCACCCAGATGAAAGCACAAAGACAATATGTCACAGCCGGCGACATAACGTCACCGTGAGTGGGCTTCACGTTGGCGTTTCCTGCAGTTTTACCACAGTGTTGGTATGCTCATAGATTCAGAGTGGCCTTGTGCCCGTTTGGGTAGAGGAACATCTGTCCCATGTGTTAAATGGAGGCAGTACGGGTGGAAATGACACATTGATCGAGTGGAAGCTTTTGAATCCGTACCAGAAATATCAGGGTTTGAATTTTGTAATCTGCAAGGCAGGGAAAGATGTATAGTTTTTGCAAATGGTTTCAATTCAAATGACAGATACAAAGCATGTTATACCCTCAGTCCCTTAGCGGGCTTATTTTTCCCATTGAACTTAGAAACTCGGTTAGAGATCAGGACCGAGTTTGGAAACAGGGTTTTGTGTATATTCAACTGATAACACTGAAAAGAGTATTTTTCTATCAACAGGCCAGTATATTTAATGACTTATTTTGACCTCAAACACATACATGTCTGTGAAGCTAGAAGAGGTTCTGTTGTGTAAATCTAGCCAGAATGTGGTGGTCAGAGCTAAAGGGACTCCTGAATTAGACTGTACAAGACAACCTCTTGCACTAAAGTGAGCTGGGTGGCCTGAGCTCTGGTGTTCTCATAAATCAAGATTATGTTTGAACCAAGTGCTGAAATGTTGTTTTTTGACATCCTTGATAATGTTGACCTCATTCATTATAGGGATGTGCGATGAACAATCACTCAGTATTTATCTAGCTAGCATCTAGCAGCTCAGAGTCCTGATGTGGCAGCCTAAAATAAAGTGGCTTTTGTTACTTGTATTGGCATTACTTTCTCTGTTTGACATGGGATTATCACTCGTTGTCTGCAAAATTAAACAGCTTTATACCTTCACTATCTATACACTTCAGAAATGGTGTGTGTCTATGTGTGTGTGTGTGTGTGTGTGTTGGTGTGAAATTCTTGCACAGTGGTTTGATGATACCCGTCTTGATGTGGATTTTGTTTGGGGATTTCTCAAACCCTTGAAAGTAGGAAAACAGGTTCTGGAAGTCACATGTGTTTTAAATCACATATGCATCACACAGCTTTTACTAGGCTCTAATGTGGGCTATTCAGAGGGAATTGTTATGATGTGTTTCCTGTAGCTAACGGCACAAGTTATTACTGCTCGTTAACACACACAAACACCATTCTAGTCTAGTCTGTTCTGTGCTGTTCAACTTCAGTTTATTTATGTACCCCAAGATCCCAATGTTGCCCCGAAGGGCTTTACAGCCAGTACAATATGTAATTATCCACGACACACAACACCCTCGATCCGAATACGATGAGGTTTATTCGCCTCTGCTGTTGTGCCTCACCCCAGTCCAGTAGGTGGCAGTGCAGCTTCAAGAGACGAGTTAGGGGTTAAAGTCAGGAAGTCACTGATTGACTCCCCCGTCAGCATGGAGCATATCATGGGTGAAGCCCCTCTGCAGACATTTACCTGCCAGCTGTGTGGGATGGCAACCCCGTTCACTTACTACGGCCAGAAACCACCCAACACCAGAGCCATTGTGTAAGTCTGGCGTGAATGGTTTTAAGTCGCCGTCTCCGGAGTGTCATCGGGGACGATGTGCTATCGTGTGCTAACTCTAGCAAAGCATAGATGTACCGTGACGATACATGTAGTACTACAAGTGCCTGAGTCTATATGTAGAGCGTTTAAAACGCTGGGGGAAACTAACACAAGTGTTCAAATCTGGCCTCTTTCTCAATACCTTTATGGTGGTCACTTATCTTACTTATAAGTGAGCTCTCTGTTACGTTACTGTTACGCCTGTCACTGTAACAATTACACTTACAATGGGGCTGAAAGTGCTTTGATTTAATGGATTTAAAAGTCGTGTAAATTACTACAAATCACATAAAATCGCACGTTATGTGTGTCTGTCCAAGCTTGAATTTCACCCACCTCCTGTTATTTTTTCTCTCCAAAGGTTGCTTGAGGAGTGTTTTATAACCAAGGACCCTTTCACCCCAGAAAAAGAGAAGTTCCTTGTTTTGGGGTCTACCTGTAGCATGTGCAATATCCCTGTTTGTGTGGGAACGGTAAGTGGTCCTTGCCAGCATATTGCTGCTTCGTGGATGCAGTAGAGTCATTGTATGTCTTTGTTTAGTTGTTTTTATTCAAGCCTCTGATTTAAGTCAATGAGCACCAACACCGTCATCAGGGTAGAATGCATCTCTCTTTATCGGGGGTGTTTATGAGATGGGAGTTCACAGACCCCTGAATTGAAATCCTTGAAACTGAACTAAGAGGGTTACGGAATAACCTTATCTGAAAATGCACACAACAGTCGCACATGTGCTGCACACATCCCCTGAAAAATGCATTTGTTTTACCTGGCAGTGATATGAATATAAACATGTAAACACATCAGGTTTTAATTGTTTTAACATTTATGTAGTTCATGACGAGTGGGCTTTTGAATGTTGGACCTAAGTCGATATCCACTACACAATTTTGTGGGCATCTGTGAGAAAAAACATTTCTTAATACTTTTAAAAACTGACTTTTTACAAGTACGTGTTTAGATATGTGTGCAACCACAGGCCAAGTGCCTTTGAAACTTGAGTGGATCCTCCTTTCTCTTCTGTCAGGAATGCAGTTTGTTCTATACGAAGAGGTTCTGCATGCAGTGTGTGAAAAAGCACCTGGACCAATTCCCTCATCAGATCCAGACTGAACTGGCCAAGCGGAAGCAAGTCTCCAAGACTGCGGCCTCATGACACGTGTTTGTGTGTGTGTGTGTGTGTGAGTGTGTGCTGGGCTGAAAGTTTCAACGTGGGGAGCCCCAGACAGTGCAAAAGCTGACAAACATCCCTCCTTTCCAAAAGTGAGATTTTCTATTCACACTGGCACTATGGTGAGCTGTCGCCACCTTTTGGTTTTCCATTGGGCCATTGAGCACATCCTGTTTTATATAGGAAAGTAATAGGCAGAAAAAAACTAGCCTTGAGCCAGTGAGTACCAATTGTGTTTTATGGCCCTATTAGTGTGGAATCAAACCAATAACTTGATTCAGGGGAGAACATTGAATATAGCTTGAAAGGGGGCAGATGAGAGCAGGAAACTATCGTCATCTGCTGACAAATTGTCAGTAAGGTTTGGTGGGCGTTATCTCTGCATGGCTGGTGATGCAGTCATGGTAGCAGGTACATTTGGGAAACCAGAAGCCCTGTCCAGTTAGTGTGTCATCCAATTGGTGGTGTTTATTTAATGAGGATTATAAGGATGGGCAGGAGTCATTATTTGCGTTACGTTTTTGCTTTAATCCCAGTCTTGGAATAACTTCCAGGACCTGTAGCAGTTTAAAAAAAGATATCTACTTGATGATACCGTCGATATATGGATGACAGTACTCTGTTGGATCCGCAATCAAAAATCCTCATATGAATTTTCTTCATAGTTGTTTTTGTAGAAGTAATGCCAGTTTTGTAAAATGTGGGGCACTGCAGTCAAACAGCTAAGGTAAAGCAGAGCACACTGCCAAAATGTCATTACATTTGGTCCATTTCTACTGATGTGACCTATTCTAGATACTTGCTGAGGTAATAATGTAATTTTCTAAAAGTTATTACTGAATCACAAGCACCTACTGTTTGATACTGGTAATTGGAATCGTATTTGTATAGTAGGGTTAACTGAGGTTTGAAAGGTGGTGTTGAGCAACATAACGTCCAATCAGTGGAAATCAGCTGTAATACAGTGAATTGCTCTGCTGACTCCATTTAACCTTGTGACTTGTTCATCACGTCGCTGCATAATTCAGACACACTGCTAACAAATCTACTTAGCATCATTATCTCGCCATTAGAGCAACGCCAAGTCACCTGATTATTTCAATTTCATTAAATCCCTTTTCAGTCGCACCATAGTACGAGATACATCAGAGGCTGATATTTCCACTCTTGTGCATTGGGAAAATGGTTGACTTGCTTCATATTTTGTTGTTGTAGAATTCATAGTGTCTCACTGGTTGAAAAAGAGCTACCCATTAACATCTGTGTTTGGTTTAGACCAGTCAACATTTCTGTTACTTTCCAAGAAAAGGTTTGTTAACCCGAGCACACTGAAATAATAATGCATATACTTTCTCCATTGAGTATGCGGTGTTGAAAAGAGTCGACTTCATCTTCCAAACCTGAAGTTCACATATATGTTGAAAATCCTTCATGGATAAGTGTGAAGTCTCACCATCATTCCCATTACACTTGGGGAATGGTGCAGTGGGGGTTGTGGCAATGTTGACTTTCTTGGACTCGAGTCAGGATTTACATTTATCCTTTTCTCTCTGGGCCTTATTTTGCTGCTACAAGGTTATTTAGTAAAAGAGACCATGTGTCCTTTCTGCAGTGTTCTGTTACTGTTAGGCTTGAGTCTCACTTAATGCGCTGACTGTACTCCACACCCACGAGAGTTGGTTCCCCTTTGAATCCACGACTTCGTGATGAATTCTTTGCAGATTCATTGCATTGCAATGCAGATGCTGCCCAGCTTGGATTTAATCCCATGAAGCTCAAACAGTTATTTGACCCCATCTCTCTTTTGTGTTCAGTTTTATGTTGCAATCATTTTTGCTCATGTTTACTTTGTATAATATTGCAGTTTAAGAAAATAAATAATGTGATCACTTGAGCCGAGCACAGATTGTGATCTTGTTGTTGTTCTGATAAACTGATACAGCTGACAGCCTCGCTGCATTTACCAAGAGCATGGCCTCAAAGGCTGCCTCAGTGATTTGACTGGCAAATGCTCCAGAGTCCAGAGGAATGCAGGGTTACATTCACAAGACTACAGAGTTTAAAGTGGATGGAGACGACTTCTCACCCCCTACCCAAGTGTTTCCAGTGGTATTGTTTGGGCCAGGGTTAAAAAGACAGCCAAACCCCTTTCCATGTATTAGCAGCGTGGCTACTTTCCAAAGTAAGAAACAACTGTATTTAAACTAGACACCCTGATCTCAGTGCTATGATGAAGGCCGACTAAAACATCGGGTAGTATTAGTAAGTAGTCCTGCTATGTCACTTACTTATCCCGTAGAAAGGCTAGCTAAAAGTTAGTTTGGACCCCTCTCAGGCCAGTGCTCTTCATCAAGTGAAGGCCCGTCTGAGGGTCACTCTCTTGTTTTGTCTCATCTATCTCTCTCCCTCTTTGTCTTCTCTCCCATTTCCGTCAATGGAGTTCCTTTTCTCTGGCAGGGTAGTTTCCACTGTCACTTCGGTTCTTCCACCGTCTGCCATCTCTGCCACTGGAGATAGCTCCAGAAAGCTACGGGAGAAAACCAAAGCACGATCCTCTTCCTATTTTGGTTGCACAATGGCTGAGGCACTTCCGTTATGCTGTAAATCAAGCCTTCATTTTCCCATGAGATCATACCCGGTGGTAGACGGAGTTGCACAGTGAAAGTGAGGCTTGTCGGGAACCAGTCTAAATGCCAGTGGTGTCATAACATTTACTTCATAATGAGTCAAAGCAAAAAAATGTCTACTGCTGTTGTTCGAGA
>OMLC01043866.1:0-11394 GCA_900302585.1 Regalecus glesne
TGTATTTTTTGTTTTATGTTTGAGCTGCCAAAAAATGACCAATGCAGGTTGTCAAGTTGATTAAAAAACAACACTTGAAGTCATCAGAAATTGTTGCAGTTCGGTGCCGCAATTGGGCAGCGGACGTTATTTATTTAAACTTCATGAGAAGGAATGCAGTCAAAATAATCCCCGCATTGTTTTGACCTCAGAAAACAACGTTAACATTGTTTCATTTATATAATTATCTAATCGAATCATATTCCTGCTGACCAGCTGTCACAATGGCCGGCTTCTTTTTCGGGGAGTGAGATGGGTCACATCCGCAGCTGCTAACACTGTGCGTACTTAAACCGTCAGGCGTGGAACGTTTTTAATATCATACTGTCTCACATTTTAATGTGATCATTATGATAACCGCTTTGAATTAATGATGGGAATCCATTGCCCTAAAATCTCTCACTCAGGGAGATCTCAAACGGCTAAAAGTGGTCAACCTCAGTCTGACTTTTAAATGTGGTATCCGTGGCAACGTAAGCAGATATTGTGATACCTATTTCTGTTGTGTAAGTCTTCAGGGGTTATCTGGATGTTTTTCTTATTGCCCAACACTACTGCGGGCGATATTTCGAGCTTTCACAATCTTCCCAATGGCACTGGGTCACCACAATCACACCTGTGCTGTCAATAGGTGGACAGCCGCTGAATCTCTGCTCACTTAACATCTCACGTAGATATAAAAGGAGAAGGGGGGGAAGGGGAGGAAAAGACGCCTGACGTTGTGACTGGAGGCTGGAAATGGGGATAATTAATGGCTCCTAGGAAGGAAGCAACATCGAGGAAGGAGTCGGGCTAATCGAAAATCATTATAAAAGAGGATGGCAGAAAGGACATTAGTAAATGGCTGGTGTGGTACGGGCGATGGGAGCAGTCGATGCATATTGAATACTAGCCGTAGTGGATGACGGATGCCGTGGCCAAAGCACATGTGTACTTAATGATGAGGAAATGTCACTGGGGCATCGTGTTACCAAAACCTTGATAAGTGTGCTGTCTGTGTGTTTTAGAGTTCTCTCTCTCCAGGGCGAGACTATATTGTGATGGTGGTTTGCACAATCTCCACATTGTTACTTCATGTTGTCAGATGGATGTGACCGGTACAAACTTACAGTGTAGTGGGGACTTTTAACTTGGATGTCATGTCATGGGCAATTCCCTATCGGAGGTTGGGTCACGGATCTGCTGGGGCCTATCCCAGCGCTCCCGGGCCGAAAGGTGGAGAAATGCCCCGGACAAGGTCACCGGTCCTTCCAAGGGCAGGCATGGGGGATTAAGCCCGGATGCCCTCCCTGACACCCTGCGATGGGTTCAAACCCACAGCTTGTCGGCTTACTAGTTCCTGAAAACATGCGTTTTACTCCTGAGCTACTGCAGCCCCCCTTTTAAGCTTCAATATAAAAAGGGGGAGAAAAAAAAAGAACACTCACTGACTTTAATGAACAGGGGTCAAATTGTTAAAGGATGATTCCTGGTTGCGCCGGCAGGTCATTTAGCGGTCATCATGCGAGAGTTGCAGCCAAACCAGCTCTGTGAGGGCTTCATTCTTTTATTGACACTGCTGAGCCTGGTTTGGATTGTATTCCGCAGATGATTTGTAATAGAATCAAGCAGCACAGTGAAGGTCAATACATGTTCGTGGCAAATCTGCACCGCCACTGGGGGTCCCCCGGCACAGACGGACACAAATGGTCAATAAGACCGCAACAATATGTTAATTTGAACAAAGTCGATTCAAACACAAATCTTGAAAAAAAAAAAACCCATTACACGGCTGAAAAGAAATGCCCATTTAAACTCTGGTCTGAGAGACGTGTGGATTTGCATCCCCGCTGCGGCTCTTCCCCCGGGCTCGGGCGCGTCTTGGCCAATAACGATGACTCAAGACATCCATCCGTTTGTCAACCTTATTCCTAAGCTGCGTGTTGCGGAGTCACGCTGCAGCCCATCAGCCCATCCCAGCACTCTTCGAGGGATTTGTTTGGCACGGAGCACTCGTGATGACACACCCAGAAGTGGTCATGACAGATGCACGTTTATAAGTAATAATTTGTAATGGCGATCTAACATGCTGCTGTTACGTGGACTTTCATTTACTCAATTAGCGTTTCACTGGCCTTGTCATGAGGTCTTCTATATTGTGATGTCGGCTGGTGGCCAGAACAGCCACAACCTAGCAGGGTTTATATTTCTCTCACCTACTCCAAGGATGCTGTTCATTAACACATCCTTGTTCTCCGGACTAAGCTACGTTTCTGATGGTGTAAATCAGTGGTTGTCAACCGGCTAGCTGCAGGTCTGACATTTTCGTGCATAAACGGTACAATCCTGGGAGGAGAGGAATGGATAAGTGGCTTATGGGCGTATTGCCCATCCAAGCAGTGGGAACGAAAAATGGTAATGCCAGAGAGACGGAGGAAAAGGAAATGACATCCTTAGTACGTCAATATCAAGAGCAGAGTTTTCTTGGTTTCACATGCAGCCTCCGCTGTGTTTAATTGTGGTGGAAAGTTCGCCAACATGGGCCAGTACGAAAGTATCCCATCTAGCCCGGGTGACTCATCGGGTGTCAGCTGACATTAACGGAGAGGTACAGTTTGTCTCCTCTGGGTCTCATATGTGGACAGTGATAAAAACCTCATCTTCTGTAAAAGACTGAGAGATAAAACTACAGGTGATTATATTTTCTTATTCTAATAATTTCACAAGTATTCAATTGTTATTATTATTATTTCCATCCCCACAACATGGGGACTAATAGTTACATGTAAAAACGGATGTCATTATTATTATTATTTATATAATAAAAGTATGTTGATGGTTTTTGATGCACAATTTTATCAATTATAGAAATAAAATTATTGAATTACACTGACAGACTTATCGATTAATCCATTATTTGAGGTGGTACCTCAGGTTGAACAAAATGTAACTGGTGGTGCGGTGAGGAAAAATGGCCGAGAGTCACTGGTCTAAATGACACCCTGCCAACACTAGCATAGAGGATTTCATGGACAACCACATGGCAAAGGCGAACACACAGCTCTTAACTTTCGTTCTTTTCAAGTCCCCGTTCCTGGAACGTAGCGGTACGGTTTAGTTTGGTGAGAGAAGGGACTTTGTAGCCCGATTCCTCGTTCAGATCTGAAAGGATGTGATAACCTCTGGCCAAGGCCCTTCTCCGAACGCTGGTGTGTTTTTCAAACGCATGTGGTTATCAGCACTGAGCAAAAGCTATTGATCTCCTCTCTTGAGGTGATCGGGTGCCTTTGACGAAGTGACGTGTTTTTGTGTTGTTTCAGTTACTGATGCACATGCTCTCTCCTCTCCCTTTGCTCTTTTAGGGTGGTTGTGTCGATTCAACCAATCAGAGCCTTGCGCTGCTCCTCATGACTCTGGGCCAACAAGATGTGTCCAAGATGCTGCTCGGACCCCTCTCTCCATACACGTAAGACTCGTGAGCACGTAGACACACATACATACATACTCGTCCGTGGTGGTCCAAAACCCTGCTTTGAGTCTTATTTCATCTCTATGCGCTAGCTTACTTTCACAGATACAAATAGAAAGGCCGAGTTCCCCAGATGCTATTTATTCTCGTACAGGTTCTCCGTTGGCAGCGAGCAATGTTCCAAAGTTCTCTTTCCACTCCATGGCAGGAAGCACTGATCAAATAAACGGGGATGAAAAACAAACTAAAATCCTAGTCTATGTTGTTCTACATCCGCTCTAGACACGTGTTTTCTTACTATTCCGACGTGGCATGCTTCAGTACACGAGTGTTTGTTTTGCACTTTTATTCGAACTGACTTTTTTTTTGCTAATCATGAGAGCGCCTTGTCAGCGGAGAAATCCAGTGGGACAGTGAACGGGAGCAACATAATAACTGTGAAAATTAAAAATTAAAAAAAATAATTGTGTTTTGTCAGGCTGTTGTCGATATCATTCTAAATAAAGTGGGTATGGCCTATGGACTGTGAACTGTCCATTTTCAGTTATCATGGTACCGGTGCTGTGTCCCTCTCAAGTACAGTACTATGATAACTGAAGATTGGCAGTGCCATCACAATACACCCCTCCTCATCTAGCACAACCAGATCTCCATGACTGCAGTCTGCTGTCTAACGGGTGTGCATGGACGGCTGAAACGTGGCTCTGCAGCGAATTCGTGTTAAACTCCTGAAAGACCCAGGAAACTGAACACTTGTTTCAACTCTTGAATTTTGGCAGTCTTGTAACTGCCCTTAGGATTATGTAACTTCCCTCTAGATAATGGTTGGATGTGATAGGAGTGTGGCTAAAGGGAGTTGGATTGTATACATACCAGAGTTTGGAGATGGCCTTCATTAATATGTGGTGATACGACAGAGAAGATTGACGTGACTTGGAATTGATTTGAATTAAGTGAATCAAGTCAATTTATAATTCCTAAATGCGTTCTACTTAATGGGTTTTTCCTCTTCCCAATAAATCCAGATGGATCATGTTTTCTTGTACTTCAAATGTTTTTGTCAGTTAACTGACGAAAGGTTCTTATGAATCGGTTCTTAGACAACAAAATGTACCATCCAGTAAGATAACATAACAATGTTGAATCAGGCGTGTGTGTGTGTGTGTGTACATAAAAGTAATTACATATACAATTATATATATTTTCATATATAATTTTGTGTGTTTATATTTTATTTTCACTTTCACTAAACGTATCCAGATGACGTGATTTCCTCCTCTAGATTATTTAGCATGCATAGACATCCGTTCAGATTGGGCGATTTATTTTCTTTAAAAAAAAATCCTTGCCTCTTTTTTTCCTTTTAAATCTGGTTGTCTCTATTTTTCTTAATTTTTATCCTTTTTTCATTTCCCTGCACATCTGTCTCTCCAGGATTGAGTTCCTCAGACATATCAGAGATTTCTTCCAGGTCGTGTTCAAGATGGAGGTACAGAAGCCTTTAGAAGATGAGAGGAAGGGTGGAGACAAAGTCTTGATGACTTGTGTAGGAGTAGGTTACAGCAACATTAATAAAACCATCAAATAAAGATCATTTTTTAATAAGACCAATATAACCGTGACTCTTGTTTTATTTCACATTGGCTTTGATTTAAAATATTTTCATATTTTAAAAGTAGGGAAGATATCATCCAGCTTTACGTCTGGATTATCTTACAAAGTATTACAATCCACATGAAGGTTAGGTATTGATGATTTAACATAATGAGCATTGTTTGAGTGATGATGGCTGTCGTCATAGAGTACAAACACTACCATTCACCCAGGTTACTGAAACGTTCAACGGTAGCCTCATATTAGAAAAATAAGCATTTTTGGTTATTGAAAGTTCCCCACATCCAAAAAAACTACACAATGGAGAAACAGCCAAACTGAATACTGATGCCTTCCTAAGTGTGGTGGAGTTTAGAATGTGGTTTTGTGCGGTGGTCATTGAATTTGTAGATGATCCCTAACTATCTCCAAAGCTAGGTTGAAGCATTTTGCTAGAAGTACGTGCGTGAAATAGGAACTGCCGCTGTTTGGTTGAGGTGGCGTTTCTGCGTAGATGGGTTTTTTCTGCTTTGTGTCGGGTGAAGTTTCGGTCTGACTTCATCAGAAACTGGAGGTTAGTCGTCTCCACCGCAGAGAAGCTTCAGGGTCTCCCCGTAGCTACCCGAGACTTCAGACTATGTTGACATAAGAGGGAAGGAAAGATAAATAGGTCACTACAGTTTCACAAATACAAAGTTATAAGCTACAAATAAATAAGCCCTAAAACTAGACAAAATGATCTGATTAGTAATAATACCAAATATTAATAAAATGAGGGGTAAAGCATGTGTCATTGGTTGTGGGTGTACATACTTCTAGCTGGGAAAGGAGAGAGTAGCCAAATAGCTTTTTGAACTCGACTCTGATGTCTAGCAAGTCGATTTCTGATCGGCTGACCATTATTCTTGTCAGCGTGGGCTCTGTGGTCCCCATACCCTAGAAAACAAATGGTCCATATGGACGAAAATTAAAAGAGACAGAAGTTGCTGTTTTATGTCAATCCAAAAGAAGGACGAGGTGCATTAGGAAGGATTCTCCTCACTAAATACGCGGAGCACGTCTCAAATTGCATCTGCCTCAAAGAATCCCATACAACATACATCCCTCACATTTTTGATAAAATCCTCTTCAGAATCCCTTTTCTACATTCCAACTGCAATTTATCGAAACAATTGCTTCAAACAGACGGGACATTTAAAATGGGAGTGTTTCTGTTCCATAGTTGGACTTCATCGGTCATGCACAGAAGCGTTGACACATTTCTTTCCGTGTTGCTGATTCCATCGGGACAACAGCAGTGAGTACATTGGCTTAACATTCCCTTCCACACTGCTAGAGAACGACAGAAAAGGCTGAATAGGATGCAGCAAACAATATGAGGGTTTTTGAATCGGGAACCCCTGGTGAAACCCACCTTCATGCTCTTGTAGAGTCTCTCTGCCAGGTATGCAGGGGTACTCTTGACACACTTGACTGGTGAGAGGCACAAAGCATCAGAGAGAAACTTGACTGACTTGAGGAATATTTTTTTCTTGAGTTAACATTCCCAAGATGCTAGATTTACGGTGTAGCTTGATGAATTTGAAAAGGAATCCCATCAGTTATGAGCCGGACTACACTGCAGCAGGTTTCGTCTTACCGATGGCCACTAGCAGTTCCTCCAGGTTTCCGGACATCTCACTCTCAATACTTTCCTGCAGAGTCTTTTTGCTTATGTCCCGATACTCCACCAGGGCTGCAGAGGAATTTAAAAACAACGTCTTATCACAACTGAAGGGCTTAGCTCTGACATGTCTTAAATTCGACGGGGTCTGCAGGTGGGAGAGGTCTGCTCACTCTGTCTTAGCAAGGGAACACTCCTGTGACACAGGATGTCCACAAACTTGCTTTCGTCAGTCCCCCACTTCTTCTCCCCGGCTTCGTACAGGACCTGCGTCGAGAAGAGAGGGACGTGAGTATGTCTGCAAGACACCAACAAAAATCTGAGAAATAAATCAAATCATACCGTGACAATCCAGCCATTGTCAACAGCCTATCCAATTTCAGGTCGCGAAGGAACTGGAGCCTATCTCAGTGCTCACTGGGGGGAAGGGAGGGTAACGCCCCCTAGACAGGGCAGAGCAGTTAAGGGAGCAGTGCCTTGCTCAAGGACAGTTTGACACGCTTCTCTGCAGGTGCGGGGATCGAACCTACAACCTTTTCATTCTCAGATGGCCACTCTAACCACTCTGCTATGCTGCCCCTAAACTGTATCGCCCCGTACCGTAACGGATAACTTTACCAGCACGTCATATTGTTTCTCATGATTAACTAGAAATGATGTGACTCACACCCTAAGCACTCAGGAAACTTAGGGAGGTGACCAGTGTGTACACACCAGGGAGAGTTTGGAAACACTGCACGCAGACACAACAGACTATATCAAAAACTGGCCCAACCAGTGACATCTCTTATTATAAGAGATGAGGCCTTCAAGGGGCAGCGTGAGTCAGTGGGTAGAATGGTCGCCTGACAATCGGAGGGTTGCGGGTTCGATCCCTGCACCTGCATAGAAGCGTGTCAAAGTGTCCTCGAGTAAGACACTGTTTCCCCTAACTGCTCTGTCCTGTGATGAACTGGTGACCTGTCCAAGGTGTTCCCCCACCGTTCGCCCAATGAGCACTGAGATAGGCTCCAGCTCACTGTGACCTCATATCGGATAAGCTGTTGACGACGGATGGATGAAGCCTTCAGATGTGTCTTCTACACTGTTGTTTTCAAGTCGGTCCATGAAATCACTTCAGCAAGTCACGACCACAATTAGCTAACAGCACCAGGGTACATAGCAACCTTGTCACAAGGCTGTAAAATTTGATTTGTGAAACATTTAGGATGACAGATCACTGTTCTCTATACACACGGAGAGAGTGAGGTGGAGAACATGCCAACCTGCATGTAGCCTCGATAAGATAGTGCACGACCAAAGGAGCAGATCATACCTTGGCATCTGCCTTGGCTTTGGCCTTGTCCACACTGGTGCCATCATCTCGCTTGCCCTGCCAGGAGAACGCACAGCTGTGACACAGATCTCAATAGCAGTGTGAGGGTATTCTCCTGCTTTCAATCAGTAGCAGTATACAAAACACATTTCCTATTCTTGTTATTCCTGTCAGAAACAAAAACAAATTCTTGCCACACTAAATGGATGGGGGTATCAGTATACGGCATTATATCATGGCAGAATGGAAAATGAAAAAATATATACTCGTGCTCAATAATCCAGGAGGTCAAAAAGGTCAAAATAGGTTGAATCGGGTACCTATAAAGTTATTTTTATATGATTGTTCATAGAAGTATTATGAACGATATGATTTTGACAATGGTTAACAATATTTTGAAGTCCCTCAAGACATTACAGTGCATCAGCAGCCTACCAAAGTGTTTATTATTGTACCTCAGTCAAGATTAACAGAGCACTGCCGTAGTCTCCAGAAACCTCCGACTGCAGATCATGAGTCAACGATCTCCCAGTTTCTGGTAAAAGAAGAACATTGCAAAATGGATTTACAAAAATTGCATTACCTTCAGAGTTATGTGCTGCCACAGGCACACACAAGTACACCTTTTAATGTAGAGCTAATACACAGAGCAGTGAAGAAAGCATTGACCATGCTGACCTGCCAGGTAGGCTTCACAGAGGGCCTTTATCTGTCTGTTCGATCTGGAGGCAAATATTTCAGTCAGAGTACTTTCTGTAGTACCAGCACCCTGAAAGAGAAACAAACAAAATCCGGTGAGTGTACCACGCAGCCATTCATCCATCCATCCATCCATCGTCAACTGCTTATCCAAACTCGGGTTGCGGGGGAACTGGATCCTATCTCGGTGTTCATCGGGTGAAAGGCAGGGAAACACTCTGGACAGGTCACCAGTCTATCACAGCTATGCCGCCCCAATGAATCCTCCATATTTTCCTCATTAAATTATGCTGATGGTAAGCTTGCTAAAAGCTGTACATGCAAGGATATTTGCATCCCACTCATCTAGACATCACTGCAACATATGACGCCTCCTTAAATAAAAATCCATATTCAAATAAGTTTGCCAGTGTGGTCTTGAAATAGCTCAGTCAGTCATGGAAAAAAAAAGTGAGCTAATTATCTTTAAACTTCATTCAAACATGTTTCACCTTGATGGCTTTAATGACCTCTTGACAGTCGTAGACAGCAGGAGGTGTTACCAAGGCAACGAGAACGTCCTGAAAGTCTCCGCCGGTATCACCCTCCAAGTCACTTATCAATGCCTGGATGTGAAAGAAAAGGGTCAGAAGGCACTGTTTCTCTACAGTCAACCATTTGTTTCGTTCATCCATGATAAGATGTAAAGAATGAAAGTCAGCTTGGATGAATGAATGTCCACATACCCTTCCTGTGGCCTTCTGGTAGGCATTAGCAATAAGCTGACGCTGAGCATTGCTTCTTTGTGTAAGCACTTCAACTAACGTCTTTTCAGTGGTGCCTGAAAACAGAATAGAAGACAACAGATTTACCAAAGAAACACAATTATTATCGACTTGGTCGAATTTGTTCATCTTTCCATTGAAACTGAGAAGACAATAATTATTGCTTATTCTACAAAGATATCCTCAAACTGATTTGTTGGTACACAAAAAAAATCATAATTTTCTCTGAAATAGTTTGAAACTGACAAAAGTAGATGGAATCCACCATTGTTTGTTCCATATTTCATAGAAATCAGACTTTTAAGTCCATCACTTCCCAGGAGGAATTAAGCTTGATTTCAATGAGCAGTACGAGCACCAGTACATTTAAGCATGTCTGTAACTAGTCCATATAACTTCCTCCATTCACACTACACTAAAATTCACCCACTGAACGGCATTGACTTGTTTGGAATGGTCATATTTTTCCATGACATAATAACGAATCAGTTATTAGATCGGTAATAGAAAGTCTTAAAGAAACATACCAATGCCCTCTATGGCCTTCCGCAGTGCTGCAACGTCATCTGCTACCTTGAAATCTGCCTTATCTTTTACTGTTCCTCTTGTATTAGTCTATGGATGGAAAAAAAAGGCACTCATCATGAAAGAGAAATAGATAGTCATCACAATGTATCTAGATTTGAAGTCGCCTCCTCTATTTCTGTAGATTTGTTGAAGTCTTATTCTTCTCTGGATTTCTAGTCAGTGTTCAGGACATGGACTTAGATGGAGCTTGGGGGATTAAGCCAGGATGCTCTTCCTGATGTCCCGCTGTGGGTTCAAACCCACAGCCTCTGGCCCATCAGTTACAGAAGTGTGCGCTCTACCACCGAGCTACCATGGCCTCCCTAGCGAGCAGAACTGCTAATCTAGGTCATTTAATTTGCTGTTTGAGATTCATCCAAACCAGTGAACTGTTTTCAAATTCTGCTGTTGCTGGTGAGACTTTGGATTGTGCTGAACTATTACATTACATTACAGGCATTTGGCAGACGCTTTCATCCAGAGCGACGTACAACAAGTAGATAGGGTTAAGGTACAAAAGATAGCAACAATAGAGCTAGATAACAATCCTAGTGCCATCATAAGACTCTGATGCAACATAATAATAATAATGATTCCCTTATCAGTCCTGCAAGGGGAAATTTGGATTTCTCTGCATTTTTGACCCAACCTATTGTATAGGAGCAGTGAGCTGCCAACATATGGCGCTCAGGGAGCAGTTAGGGGTTAAGTGTCTTGCTCAAGGACACCTCGACATACTGTATGCAGGACCGGGGATCGAACCTGCAACCTTCCGATTGCCAGACGACGGCTCTACCCGCTGAGCTAAACTAACAAGATTGCATTTGCCTAAACCAAGTACACGAAGAAGAAGTGAAGGAATAGGGAGGAGGAAAGGTACAGGCGTAAGATTACAAGTTAAAACTAACACACTCTGCAGGGTCTTTAAGATGTAACAGGTAGATACCGGCAAAATTACTTCATTATGGTGGAATTTGATTTATTAGAAATTATCCTAGCCTACATCAGAATATAGGGACTAGTCACCGTAACAAACACAAAGTCACAATGCGCAAGGAAAAAAATCCTCCTATTCAGATGACTGATTCTATTAAATAGGGCCATGGAGCAAAATATCTGTCTATATTTGGCTGTGTGTGACATCAAAACATTTTTAAAAAACTGAGACCCATAGTAGCTATGTACTACTTACTGTTGCAGTCAGTGAAGAGGGAGAGTCTAAGAGCAAATCCAAGTCATCCTAAATCAGAAAAAGACATGTCATGATGAGCATTATCTCATCAAAATTATATATATATATATATAT
>OMLC01043867.1:0-10934 GCA_900302585.1 Regalecus glesne
CATATCCCCCTTCAGCAGGACACATGATCCTTCATATCTCCTTCACACCTCTTTTCCTCACTCCCACTTCCATCTCTCAACCTCATTCTCCTCCTATCAAAGTCTTTATGTCTGACCCTTGTCTGATGCGTGATCCAGTTCCCTCGCGTCTCCTTCTACCCGATCCACTCGTCTGGGTGGTTTAGTGTGTGTTAGAGTGTGTTTGTTCACATGCGAGCGTGTGTGCCTGTTTCTGCAGAGCTGTCAGCCTCTTTCAGCTCCTTCTGACTCTCCCTGGCTTCACTTGCCCCCAGGTTCAGCATGTGTAAATGTCTTGTGATCATGTGAACGTAAGCGACCCCACAGTGGGAGGAACAAGGGCCAGATGGAATCACCACAACGCTATGTATGTCAACCTCGTGAGTTAAACATGTGTCCTAGACAGAACATCATACCACTGACTGCTAGGGCCGAGTACAACACGGGCTAGAGCAGGGCCAGCTAGGGCTTCATCCTCAACAGTGTCCCTCATCACCCATGCATGGGTACCTGTATCAGGATGAAACTGCATATATAGTCATGTCGTGATGCACGATTTCGTTATTGAAATGAAAAAGAAAAACAGCAGTCGAGGATGGTTCAGGGATTTTGGCCCCGTCACAAGGATCCAAGAGTGCAGATGGCTATGAGATGACAAAGCAACAATTCACAGCTCAGTGGAAATCAGTCATCTACAAATTATCTTTCTCTTTGTCACATGGTGCTTATACAGATCCTATCAACACCCATCTGCCAGATACGTGTGACAAAAGAGGATAACAAAGGCCAATGTATAGCAATAATAACAATAACAAAATGAAAAGTAATAATGATGATGATTATGTTGATGATAATGATCTCCTTAATAGGGACAGTACTTATCAATAAACATTTAGAATGTAAATATACCAGATATAGCCACCGGGCTGATTTTCCTATTTTCCCAAGCAGTTAGAACTTCAGTGTCTTACTCCAGGACACATCGACGTGCTTTTTGAAGGAACTAGGGATCAAACCACCAATCTTCCCATTACAAGCCGACCACCCTATGGCGCCCCATCTCATTAAAAATCACAGGACCTCATTAAAGATGAGGGCGTTACAAGTCTAAAGGTTTCATGCTGTCATATTGTGGGTTTCTCTTCTCTCAGAGGATGAAACTTCATGTTTGTGTCAGCGGTAAAGGTCAGTGACTGTGTACGGTAATGAGGAAGGAAAGTCCACGTCAACCACCCACCCCCATCTTGCTGATTTGCGCCCGCTACAATACACACACAGACATAAACGCAGGCATGTATAAATGCATGTGTGCACACACGTGCACGCACACAAACACACACGGACTCACTCTCTTGGCAGTATCTGAGGAGGGGCTGAGGGAGAGAGGCCAAGCTGCCACTGTTACTTCCAAAAATTGCTCAATATCTCGTTCAGTTCCCCTGTTCCTGGTCTCATTTAAATACTCTCACACCAAGTGTGTGTGAGCATAAAATGAGAATTTCTCTCCCGCCCAATCTCCTCTTTCCCCATCCCTTCTGCTTAGATGGCGGCCAACTGAAAGATGGCACAGAGGTGTGCCAAGTACACAAAGAGACATTATTTGCTAGTGTCATATTAGGGGTCGGCATGGCAGCCAGTCTACTGAGAGCCGTGCACATCCATGATAGCAAGTACAGTGTAGAATGGAAACCTGCATATCTGCTGCTGTTTATGTGTCTTTGACAAAGTTCAGCCCCCCCTGCTGAAGCCATATGAAGTCGCTCGCCCTGAAGCCAGAGGACGTTTTATTCATGTGTCATTGTACAAACATACAATGGCCTTTGTTCTCTGCATTTAACCCATCCTATTATATAGGAGCAGTGAACAGGTGCAGCACCTGTTCAGATTGCCTTCCTCAGGGGCACAGGTAGGAGAATTAACTCTAACATGGATGACCTTTTGATGGTGGGAGGAAACCGGAGCATCCGGATGAAATCCACACCGACACAGGGACAACATGCATACGGGACGGGATTGGAACCCGGGGCCTCCTTGCTGTGAGGTAACAGTGCGAACCTCTGCGCCACCGTGCCGCCTAATGTATGAACCTACACGAAGTTGATTATACAATACTAAATATCAGTGGTACATCACTTAATCAAACCAAATTCCCTTTCCAAGAGTAGCTCAGTCCTTAGTAATGCCCTAACAGGGGCCAATACCAACAGGTAACAGACACTCTCCACAGTGTCAGATCTGTTGACCAGATTGTTGACTATGTGATCATTCTTATCAGTTTGTTTGACCTAATATTTAATACTTATAACTCTCATCCAATACAGAAAATGACACTGTGGTGTGCAAAGCTGTGCAATTTTTATTTCTCTCAATCTACTTAAACAGTCCAGAGCTGCAGTAGCTCAGTGGTAGAGCACGTACTTCAGGAACTGATGAGCTAGAAGTTGCAGGTTTGGACCCACCACAGGGCATCAGTAAGGGCATTCGGGCTTAATCCCCCATACTCCATCTAAGTCCGTGTCCACCCCTATATCATGGGAAGTAATCAGGATATGCGCAAATGGACCTCTCGTTCTATTTAAACTGTCCACCAAAATCCCCCTCATTAGAGCGGATATGCTGATATGCGTATAACCAACCTAAAATGGGATCAATTTTAATCATCACTCCTCAGAGATGTGGACACACACAACCCCACACGCGTGCGCGCACGTGCGCGTGCTCAGATTCAACCCCACACCCTGAAAGATTTTCAATCTGTGCAACATGAACTCAAACATGTGCATATGAATCAAGATGTGCACGTACACGTGCATGTGTGCGTGCATGTACACACGCATATGGAAACCAAGGGGAGGTGAGCTATCCTCCCATTGGATACATAATCCATTCAAGGGTTTGTTACCCAAAGCCAGAAGGAAATGATAAGGCATGCTTCTCGCAGTTTAGAAGAGCGTTAATTATCCATTCTCTCTGTAATCACATGGAAACAGCCTCCCACTCTTCTTTTAATAAGTCTTTTGCAGTAGTAGTTGAGAGGGTGCACTGTTGTAAATTATTGAGCATCTAAGAGTTGTACATCCTCGAGCAACATAGCTACGTGCACTTGCAAAAAATAGCAGGGAAAAATGATTGCCAAAGACCTCCATTTGGGCTCTGCCCCCACTTCCATGATCCTCTTGAAGTGAGGAGCAAGAGCGAGGAGGTAGGTGTTTATGTTGGGCTGTGTTTTCGGTCGAACACTGGAGGAGAATCCTGAAATAGAATGTTGACTCTTGTTTTGTTTCAACTTGATCTGCACAGATGGGGTTCCATATTGCATCAGAGCAATGTGTGGAAGTAAATGATGTGCAGATGGTCTGGCCTCCTACAACACCACATTGCTAGACTCAGTGAAACTAAGCAGACTGCTTGCCATTTTAATCTAATTCCATAAATCGACACAATAGATCCCGAAAGAAGATTGCAATGCAAACTGCCGATGTGAAGTTTTCTGAACTATGCTGAGCCATTTCTAAATTTGTATTTATGCACACAAATATGCCCTCCATGAAGCGCCGGGTACATGCCCACACTTTATCAGCACTGTTATCTCACAACCAGTGAAGTAACAGTGCTCATACTGGCCACTCTTACATAAGAAGTCTGTCTCTGGTGGTATCTGATGCAAGCTAAGGTGAGTTCACTCTGCATTTGGTGCAAGAGAAACTAACTAGACCTCCCCCCACCATTGCTCCAGTGAGATGTAATGATCGGGGTTCCATAGTTAAACTAATAACGTTGATTTGTGAATATATTTGTTTCTCTGACAATGACGGATCACCCAGCTTGCTCTTGTGGAATCTATGAGTACGTGTAGAATATTTTCATGTGTATCCGTTTTTGCATCCTCCTATACTGCACAGCTGGCCACAGTTTAAAAACAAACAAAACTACCATTTATAATGTCTGACCCTCCCCACACCATCCTCTGAATACCTCGCTTCTTTAGTCTCTGCATGCTTCTTTGTCTGCCTATTTTGACATGTCTGTATTTTATCTGAGCCCCAAAGGCCCATCTCAAGACTGAATGAGCACCAGGTACACATGGTCAAGTAACTCTTCATACCTGGATGCCCTCCGTGCCGGGCTGCTGCAGTAGCTTGACAGTGCGGGTGTGTGCTGTCTTCTGGCCGCGGCCATCATGCCAGGTCAGGCTGCTGCCCCCGGCACGGCGTGGCAGCTGGTAGCTCAGCTCCTCAGCAGACACCGTGTGCTCCAGGGAGGCCCGGCAAAAACTGAAGCTGGAGGCCGCTGATGGGAGACAAAGGAAGGAGAGGAGAGGTAAGAGAGCAAGAAGAACAGCAATAAGGTGCGAGAGACAGAAGGGGGAAAAGGACACGGAATGGCAGAAAAATGAGCATAAGTTGAACTTGATTCATTTTGTTGCAACAGGAGCACCAAAAAAAAAACAACAACAACAATATCTATTCATAATTATGGTGAGATTTTAACATGCTGCATTCATGCCAGAGAAACTTAGCTTTCTGTTCAGGCTTCGATTCATCAATAAAAAGAAGGCTATGGTGGTGACTGATAGGCAGCAGCACCAGTCCGGCTTGCTCTCCAATTATGTAGAGTGTATATTCAACAAAACATCATGTAATGCTCAGAAAGGTGTCTTTTACCATATTAATCATTGATTATTTAAAATCCTACATCATCCATCAATCCATCATCAATCGCTTATCTGACATCGGATCACGGAGTCATGGCAGAGCCCAACACCCCGGATAGGTCAACATTCCATCGCAAGGCTTGAACAGTTAGGGGTTCATTATCTTGCTCAAGGACATTTCAACACTTGCTCACCTCAACTCCTTGAATCCCCACCATTCCACTGTCCTACTTCTCTTTCATGCATACTTATGTCCTCTTGCTCTTACCGACTTTTATTCCTCTCCTCTCCCGTGCGTACCCCCACCGCTCCAGACTCAACTCAGTACAGACCACGATCTCATCTGCAAACATAACAGTCCACGGAGACTCCTGCCTGATCTCATCCATCAACCAGTCCATCACCATTTCAAACGGGAGCAAAACTGCAAGAGTACATCTTTTTTTTTAATTTAATCTAAAATATTATCTGTTGGCCTCTTTTGGTACCAGGAAGTAAAAAAGCACAACTAAGAGCATCTTCTTCACATGTCACAGGTCCACCCATCCATCACACTATTCTGCTGTTTCCTCGGATTGATCCGATTGGTTGAATGAGTCAGTGCACATTAATCAGTTCCATCCCTGTTGCCGACAACAACGGAGATGACTGGAGGAATGGGATGTTTATCATTAGTGTGCAGGCAGTCAAATGCAAACAAAAATAGAATAAACGTACACATAACAACAAACTTTGTGGCAAACTGAAATCCCCTCTGACAACAGGGGATGACAGAAAGGAAGCGTTCCCATTTGAACATCTCCCCACATTTGTCTCCTGTACATAGTGATGTACATGTCAGCTGAGACTAGCCCCTAACACCCATCAGAGTTGTACTTATGTAAAAAAAACAAGTTGTTTATTTCTCCAACCACAGGATCCAGACAGGGATGGGAACATAGAATCCACTCGGCTACGGCGGAGGGATAAAAACTGGCAAAGGGGCTAAAGAGAAAAAGGCTCATCAGGAAGCACTGGTGTGTGACATCTTTCGCTTTCCTCACCTCCTATGCACCTCATCTTTCTTCCACCCTCTCCCTTACTCCATATCCCACTCCATCTTTCATGTACTAGTATATTAATGAATTGATGTCGCCTCTTTCTCTCACTCTCATTTCTTTGAATAGCTCTCAGTTCCTCTGGGGTCATCAGAACAAACCAAGCCCAGCCTTGATCTCATTACTGTCAATCACACTGAGGAGGAAGATGAGGAGGAGGGAGGACAGAATGTGAGAAGCTCAGGACCTAGAAACTAAATACCTGCCATTCATGTGGGTGTGGGGGGGGTGAGGGTTAACCGTCGGTAAACTGATCAATCCATTATGTAGTAAAAGAGCACAACAGGCAGGCGAAGGAGACCCACTAGACAATATAACAGCCTCATTTCAACTTGTTCAGACAGATTCCTTCTCACCGCAGATCACTGACCATGTCACCACCGGCCATCACTGTGAAAATGAAGACATGAGATGGTATGACTTGGCTACCCCACCCTGAATCTCAATCCTAGCTACGTCTTAGGACCTCTGTCACTGGCAGCAGTTACACAGTAAAAAGACAAAATGTTCAGTCTCACAAGCTTTGATGAACCTAGTCGTCTTAACCTCCTGGCTGGAGATTCACAGAGAATGTGACATTCTGCCAAATTAAATGATCTAAAAGCAGTACCCAACCACATCCGAGGCTTCTTCCAGGCTGACAGGATAATGTGTGCCTCCTCTGGCAACGGCTTTGATGAAACCTTTTCATGACTGCCTTGGAGAATGTTTCTAATGAAACTGATGAGAGGGATTATCTGATGGCTCCTGTTTGTTTCTGCAGTATTAAATGTCTGTCTGTCTGGATATATGTATGTCTGTATAATCCATGTCTGTCTCTATGTGTAAGTTATATGGGAAGCATGGCTCAGCAGTAGGGGGGCCGTCCTGTAATTGGATCCGTGGCCCCTGCAGAAAGCGTATCGAAGTGTCCTTGAGCAAGACACTGAACCCCTAACTGCTTGGGGCAACAGACAAAAATTAGCCTGGTTTATAAATTTGGTCTATTCACATTCTAAATGTTCATTAATATGCACTGTCCCTATAAAGGAGATTAGTATACATTCATCCATCATCAACTGCTATACAAAGAAGGGGAATTAAGGAAATGGAGCCTACCTCAATGCTCATTGGGTGAAAGATAGGGAACCAGCCTGGGCAGGTTGCTATTCCATTCAGGGCAGGATCAGTTAGGGATTCAGAGTCTTGCTCAGAAACTGATTATTATTATTATTAATTATTATTATTATTATTATTATTATTATTGTAGGGGCTACAGTAGCCCAGTGGTAGTGTGTGCACTTCAGGAACTGATGAGCAAAAGGTAGAAAGTTCAAACCCATTGCAGGGTATCAAGATGGGCATTAATACCCCAAAGTCTATGTCCACCCCCACAACATGGGGACTAATTGTGACATGTAAAACAGACCTCTTATTATTATTATCATTACTATTATTATTATTTAATGTGCCTGACTACTCACCTGTCTGGTCTGCCTGCCTCTAAATGATGAATGGACTTATTTTTATATCGCACTGCTGTTGTCTAGCGAGCACTCAAAACAAACTACAAATTATGAATCATTTATGGAGCATTGGGAATTAGGTCGGATCCCCTTTCCTGATGTCCCACAGTGGAATCAAACCTGCGGTGCCTGACTTGGAGGAGCTACTGCTGAGCTACTGTGGCCCCTTGCCTGCCTGCCTGTATTACCAGCACAGACACAGGGCAACATTTGCTAAGTGGTGTCTCATTACGTGTGACTCCCTGATGAAAGACGGATGAGCTGTAGCACCGAAGCCTGAGGTTGATGGTTGGGGCGGGAATACTGGAGGAACGCCCGATGGAAAGCAAGTTGTGTGGTGTGTTTCCTTTGAGTTACAGTCAAGTGAAAGTGAAAAGTATATGGGATGCGTAAGGCGGCCCTTGCTGCAGCCGACTTAGTTCAGTCATCTGTAACTCAAGTCTCGTACAAAGACAATCATCGAGAGAGAGAGAGAGAGAGAGAGAGAGAGAGAGAGAGAGAGGGAGAGAGAGAGTATGATGGAAATAAGAGGTCTGGAAGAAGCAAAGGGTGGAGCCTGAAAGTCTGAGAGTCAAGGGCAAACAACCAGTTAGAGCCAAACGGGATGGAGAAGGGATGAGAGTGAGGTGAGTGTGTGTAAGGGCGGAGGGGAGGTGAGGGGCAAGGTTGGGAGTAAGGAAGGTAGGTCAATACAGCTCAGCCCACTGAAGTGTAACCTCATATCAACTCCCCTTGACTGAGCACCATATCATACAGTGGAGAGTGGCTGCTAAATCTCTACGGTATTCCCTTAGAACAGGTAATTAGATGTCAGCCATCCAGTCCTAGAAGGTCGTTCCAAGCCGCATCCCATGTTTGATTAGCATGGCATCACTGGACAGTACCCATGTGCCTCCAGAAAAAGAACATTCAAATGAGTTCACGCAGACCACTTTTGCTGCGTAGGCCGTTTTCACAAGTTTGATTTCACCTTTGGAATCGTTGCTCTGACTTGCCAGTGTAGATGCAGTGTGCAGCCCAGCTAAGCTGACGCATTTCAGGCTCCACACCGACTTCACCATGGTTCAATTCCGGGTCACGGTATCGGCATCAAGCTGCTGAAACTCGCCATGGTGCCCCTCCCTCCATCCTTCCTCCTCCAACGCACCTCTTGTTCAACTCCAAGATAAGAATTCCCATTTGCCATATGAGTTGTATATGAAAGCCCTTTTCCACATTCTGGTGTAATCTGCTACCGGCTGGCACTTCATCTCCTGTGATTTCATGCCTGTATAACACATTCAACCTGAGCTCCTATTTATAACATTGAACAGGCCAGTATGTGCATCTTACTTCGTGCACTTCCTCCAATAATCCAGATTGGCCTCCCCTCTAAAGTGCTAGCAGTGAAGCAAGGGGGGGTATTTACCAGCCTTCCACTCCACCAGACCTGGCTCTAACCCCAGGAATGAGCCATGAAATTACCTCATTTTGAGAGAGCGGGTGGAAAGGGCAGAATCTCGTTGCAGCTGAAAATATAAAAATAAAACTCCCCCTTTTTGCCGGACCCCAAGGGTCTTTTCCCATAATGCATTGCACTCCATTATCCACTCTGACATGAGACATTGTCGCAGAGGCTGGAACTGAGGTTTGCTGTTCACAAACGATCAGTGTCACAGGAGCACACAGATCGGGAAATAGGAGGAAAGAATGGATGTCCACAATGTGCAGACAGTTAGAGGACCAAAACGCACCAGCTTACTTTCTGTGTGTGTGCATCTCTGCCTGCTAGTCTTGCATACTTCTGCATATAAACACGTGACCTAAACACACAATGGCGACATGCTGACTTACATGTGCACTCACCTATATAATCCCTGTCTGCTATGGGTTAAGCCAGCGGATCTGGAGAAAGCTGCAGAATGTATGTGAGTGCAGAGGCATGGCTGCTCGGATACTGAACTGAGAATTTGAATGGAATGGCAAGGACAAGGGTTTACAGCGCACACTGCAATTCAGAGCACAAGTGGAGATGACTTTCTGGTTGTGATTCTGCCTGTCACTGTGATTGTCCACCTGGGGGCTGCGGTACCTCAGTGGTAGACCACTTGCTTTGGGAACTGATGAGCCAGAGGCTGGTGGTTTGAACTCACCGCGGGGTGTCAGGAAGGGCAACCAGCCTCAATCCCCCAACCTCCATCTACGTCAGTGTCCACCCCCATCATGGGGGCTTGTGACACGTAAGACGGACCTTTCACTGTGATTGTCCATCTGCATCATGACAGCAGAGCATGGCGTGAGGAACGCCAGGCTCACCTTGGCTGCCTCGCTCTTTAGGCGATGCAGTGAAAACAAAACAAAAAATTCAAAGGCCCGGTGTCGAGGTGAGTTTCACTTTCAGACCTGCTTTCAGCACTTTTTTTATGGACCCCCGTAGCACCAGCAACCAGATGCATGCCTCCAAACAGACTGGCAAAGTCACAACAAGTTCAAATACAGATATAACCATTGACTGTGCCAGGGGATATATAATTATAGATCACTTAGGCTAACACACAGGCACTCAAATCCACATGCACACTCACACACACTTGCCAATAGCTATGTTTATATCTTTCACCCTGAACCAGTGGCTGTCATTTAGTCCTCAACCCCAGAGGGGTTGGCTACATATTACACATGAGAGGATAAACTGGAAGAACAGCATGGATAAAAGGTTGGGCTAAGGGGTCTGACATGGTCCTGCCCTCTCTAAGAAGATGAAGAGGTGGGGGCTAAGAGAGTGGACGCAAGAGTGGAGTGGATGACAATTAAATAAGCAGGGACAAGAGGAAAACCTTGGTGTCAGAACAGAAAAGGAATGGATAGATGACACGAGGAGGTCCGGGTAAGGATGAGGAGAGAAAAGTGTAAAAGAGATGAGGGCGAGAGGATCACAGTGGGATGCCGACATGCTGTTTCATCCCTTCTCCAGAGCCACGGCCTTGAAACTCTCACGAGATGACATGTGGAGAGAGATTAAAAATCACTGATAGTCAATAACTCCGGGCTGCCTGGGACGAATCTCAGCGGAGAAAAGACGGAAGAGGATGAAAAGGAGGAAAAGGACAGGAGGGGTGATCTGGAATTAACTACAGGGCTGACAAGTGCACTTGTACCTATTCGAACCAGCACTTACGTTAACACGTTTAAGATAAGCACTTTTCCATTCCTCGTGTCGTCTCTGTCACATTCACACTTGAATTTCAAATCATTTTACACAAAAGAAAACGCATATTGTAATGGCATGGCATGTCATATGGAGCCTTAATTTACAGATTGATGCTATTTCAAAGAAGGGAAAATTGAAGTTATTGAGAAACAGATTGCTGGAGGATTCTGTTTTTAAGCTTTTCTAAGTAAAGTATCAGTTTTCATCCATTTTGACTAACTGTTTTGCTACTACTCCTAAGATTTTTATTATTATTATATATATATACACATACACACATATATACATATACATATATATATACACACACACACACACACACACACACACACATATATATATATATATATATACACACACACACACACTCACACACACACACATATATATATATATATATATATATATATATATATATACATACACACACACACACACACACACACATATATATATATATATATTCTTGT